>JALIZH010021510.1:0-27732 GCA_030522465.1 Rhipicephalus appendiculatus
TTTATTATGAAACGAAGTGCGTGGTAAGCGTACTCAATAGTCGTATACAACTTTGGAAGTCCGTGCCTTTTCCTCCTCAAAGGCGTATGCATACAAGCTTGCACCAATGGGCTCGCACTCCAGACTGACGTCATGGGCCGGGCGACCGGTGACCCCGCCTTCGGAGAACATTGCCGAGCGCACGAACGGGACTATTTCCTTAGTCGCGGAGGCGATCGACTGCCGCGCTTCGGTTATCGGGGCGAGGCCTCTCGGGACTTGTGAAGTTGTATTGAGCTATAAGTGTGTCCCTTAAGAGAGCTTTACATAAAGAAAGACTGCCACCTTTGTTTTACTCTTTCATGAAATGCTCTCAATCAAAGGTAATAAAAGGCGCCGTTCTCCACGCTCTCACCTGCCTATCTCTGATGCGAATAATGAGTAATAATAAAGTTGGCTTTATTTTTCCCATACAAAAAAAGGAAAGTGACCACAGATTAAAAGCTACAAAACAGTAACTTCAGTGCGCCTGAGGCCCAACAGAATATATTCATTGCTCTGAACAGTATATATGCGCGAATACCAGTTCATCATTATCGAAAATATGCTTCGCAATCAACTATTTAGAACAGATACGATCCGATGCGCGGTTGCGCAATCAGTCTTTCCTTTCTGTCACACGCTCAGCGCAAAGGCGTACTGTGTTTTTTTTTCTGTTTTTTTTTTTAGGTTGCTGGCAGTATCTCCATGAAACGTATATTTCGTAAACCTGTGCAAGTTTGTAACCAAATGAAGTTGTTCCTTCCTGAAAAGAAAAAAAATTACTTCCGTCTAATGAAAGAATGAATTCCAACTGTGGGCATGCGAGCAGCACCCGTGGCACGATGCCTCATGCGCGACTTTTCTTCGCTCCGCAGATTGTGCTGATGCTGACCCTTCTTTCACCTTCTGCGCCCGGCCGTATGTGCCCTACCGGAGGCGTCCACCATGATGCTGTCCGAAATCGCTATGAACTCGTCAACCACACGTGCGACCTGCCCAAGTTTCCGTCCTTCCTGGATGTGCCGCTAGACGGACACCTCTTCGCTTCTCAGACGTCATCACCAAATGAATTGCTGCCCTTTCCCAGCCCCTTCAAAAGCAACCTGCTGTCGTACTACCCCTTCAGTGGGCATGCGAGCAGCACCCGTGGCACGATGCCTCATGCACAACTTTTCTTCGCTCCGCAGGTGCGTAACTGTTCGACTCTTTACGCTAAACGGAGTGATAATCGCTCCCCTTTTGCTGCTCCCATGCCCACTTGTTTTGTATGCCACTGTTTGTGATTGCCTTGACGTAGCGCTGTTGTTATTACAATGCGGTGATGTCGAGGAAAACCCGGGGCCTAAGGGGCAGAAATCGCCAGCGGACGTACTTTCCTCGAACAGTGTCCAAGAATCGCAAACTGATCAGCTGAGCACTGTCTTACTAATGCTTAAAGACATACAGAAGGCGACTGCTGAACTAGCGAAAGGTCAGTCAGAGCTGAAATCAGATATGAGAGCTGTGAAAACCAGCCAGAACGCTATCGAAACAAAGCTAAATGACATTTTTGGCCGTCTTGAGTCGCTCGAAAGTAAATCTGCAGCACTAGACACTGTTTGCAAAGATGTTGCCACAATTGAAGAGAGGACTGAGCGGTTGCAAGAGCAGCAGGACAACATAGTCTCGCGCTTGGATGACTTGGAGGACAGATCCAGGCGGAATAATTTGATTTTGTATGGCATACCCGATTCCCGTGAATCGTGGCTCCAAACTGAACAGAAAACTCTGGAAGCGCTGTCGTCTGCGATGGGAAATACGTTGCCGCCAAATTCGGTTGAACGGGCGCATCGAATTGGGACATTTTCGAACGCAAAATGCCGCCCTGTCATTATGAAGCTATGTAACTTTAAAGTTAAGAAAATCATACTTTCGTCACGCAGTATTCTGAAAAGTAACAACATTTCAGTATCCGAGGATTACTCGCCGGCTACAAGGCTTGCCAGGAAAAAAGCTTTTAGAATTCGGTAAAAACCAGCCTGATTCCTCATCACTTAAACTACGTTTTAACAAACTCTTCATTGATAAGCAATGTTTTATGTAGGACCCAACAAGTGACAACGTTAAGCGGGTTCAAAGTCGTGTTCCGGATCGCGCAAGCGGACCTGTCAATTCGCATAATCGCCCTCCTACATAGGAACGCGCGAGGGGCAGTGGCGCACCTTTAATAGCACAAGCCTCAGTGCTTGTTGCTAACGCTAGAAGTGTGATAAACAAGCGCGAAGAGCTTATTTCGCTCGTCGATAGCTGTAATGCCAGTATCGTTGCATTAACCGAAACGTGGCTACATTCCCATGTGCGAGATTGTGAAATCTTTGACTTGTCACGTTTTCGAATGTTTCGTTGCGATCGCACTGCTCGTCAGGGTGGAGGTGTTCTACTAGCTACTTCTAAATCTTTACAGTGCCATCACGTCAACATTCAGAGTGACCTTGAAGTTATGTGCGCTTGCGTCGATGTTGGCCACCGTAAAATCACGATAGTTGTTTGCTACCGTCCTCCCTCTCTTACCCACCCACGTTCACTGCTGAGCTTCATGATGTGTTAAACACACTTACTTTGCGGCACCCTTCTAACCCCATTATATTATTGGGGGATTTCAACTTTCCCAACATATGCTGGGATACTGATCCTCCATGCTGTAATCCTTTCTCTTCACAATGTAAGGAATTCCTTGATCTCTGCTCCTTATTTTCACTGACACAATTAGTAGTGGAACCAACAAGAATGTCGAACAACGCCGCTAACATCCTCGATCTAATCCTATGTTCTCATCCTGACATAGTTATTAATGTTGCATGCATACCAGGCTTAAGTGATCACCTTGGTCTCTCGTTCAACTTATTACTTCCCGCGCTAAAACCAACTGTCGAAAAAAGTTAATTTATCGCTATGATAAGGCGAACTTTGACGACATTAATGCTGAGCTAGCCAGCTTCCTTGATCCCTTTTTCAACCGTTTTGATTATCGCACGGTAGACGAGAACTGGATTATGTTTAAAAAACAAAATAGTGGAGCTGACCCACAAATTTGTCCCCTCGAGTGAAATATCCTGTAATGTTAAGAAGCCCTGGTTCAACGCACAGTTAAAAAGGCTTTCTAACAAAAAAAAGCGAATGCATCGAATAGCCAAAAAAAGTGGTTTGACTTCGAAATGGGATGCCTACAAGGAGTCAAACAGCGCCTATATAGCGGCAATAAAGCTTGCCAAAAAGGCATTCCACGTGCACACATTGCCGACAATGCTTGCAAACGATCCCAAAAAATTTTGGCGAGTTATAAACCCTTCTAGTGACAATTCCGTGGCATTGATCGATTTCACCGGTTTACCGGTACCTGATGATGTATGCCCCCAGCTTCTTAATTCTGCTTTCTGTAACAACTTTGTCGTGCTTTCTAAACCCGAATTTCCTCATCTTGAGTGTTGCAATTACCCTGTTATGGATTTTATTATCATTGAGCCTCTTGGGATTGAAAATGTAATTAAGGGTCTCAAGTTGTCATCAAGTCCTGGTTCAGATTTAATTAATGCAAAATTTTTGAAAAGTACTGTTGTTTATTCATCTGTTCTACTTTCAAGAATCTTTCAGCAATCCTTAGACACCCATCAGCTACCTGCTGACTGGAAGGTCGGGAAGGTGGTCCCGATTCACAAGTCCGGCAGCATAAATTCACCCCTCAACTACCGCCCCATCTCCCTCCCCAGCATTCCCTGCAAGGTTCTCGAACATATTCTGTACTCACACTTAGCAAAGCACCTGGACAGTAATTCATTTTTCACGAAATCACAACATGGTTTCCGAAAAAACTTGTCTTGCGAAACACAACTTCTTTCTTTTACTAACAGCCTCCATCTTATTCTTGACAAAGGTTCTTTCGCTGAATGTGTATTTTTCGACTTCGCCAAGGCCTTCGACAAAGTATGTCACCAACTTCTTCTCTTTAAACTTAGTAAACTTAGTCTTGATCCTAACCTGTTTAGATGGCTTGAGAATTTCCTCTTAAATCGGTCACAATACGTTGCATCAAACGTTCATACATCTTCATTTAACCCTGTGGACTCTGGTGTACCACAGGGATCAGTTTTAGGCCCTCTTCTTTTCCTTATCTACATTAACGACTTGCCAAACGCTGTTTCCTCTAACATTTATCTTTTCGCAGATGACTGCGTTATCCTCCGCGAAATCTCGGATAACAACGATAACAAGTCTGTACAAGACGATATTAACGCTATCTCTAACTGGTGTGACGTATGGCTAATGCAACTTAACGTGTCTAAATGTAAAACAATGCGTGTAACTCGTAACAATATTCCTCCGCCAAACTATTATCTTAATAACATTCCCCTAGAAGCCGTAAAATTCTACAAGTACCTTGGCGTCTACATAACCTCGACACTTTCCTGGTCTTTACACATTGATAAGCTAATTAGCAATACTAACCGCATGTTAGGATATACACGGCGAAATTTCTCTTCTGCTCCTTCCTCATTAAAATTAATCCTATATAAAACACTCATTAGGAGCAAAATGGATTACGCATCATCCATCTGGGACCCTCACTCCGCAACCCATATTGAATCGCTTGAACTAATCCAAAATAATGCCGCTCGTTTCATTTATAGCCATTACAGCCGAACATCAAGCGTAACTTCCATGAAAAACTCCTTACTACTTCCTCCCCTCTCATCCCGACGTAAGTGTTTTCGCCTTGCTTTATTTCATAATTTATATTTCTACAATTCCTACCTGCGTGAAAACCTTATATCATCTCCTTCTTATATTTCTTCTCGCATTGATCATGTCCATAAGGTTGGGATAATGCACTGCCATACCAGAACCTGTCACGAATCATTTATTCCCAGGACGTCTCAAGAACGGGACCACCTTCCCGGCACTATTGTTTCTATCAAGGACCACTCAAAGTTTCGCTTGGCCATTTGGAACATCATCACTCCCGGACTTAACTGACCAATTATTGCTTGTGTTACCTAGCCACTTTTGCTGCTTTGTTTTGGTTTTACTTTTGTATGTATTGTTAACCACTCCCCTCTGTAATACTTCGGTCCTGAGGGTAAAATAAAATGAAATGAAATGAAGTAATGAAAAACAAACCCCTTCCGCGTTTCGAGGCGTAGTTTCAGAGACATTCAGCGTTATAAGTAAGGTTCCTTCGAAATCGTCGTTTTAGAGCGGACGCAATTATAGGGTTGAGCGCTACCTTGCGTACTCCTGATGTCCAAACACACGAAAAGCGGAAAACAATTTCTTACGGCATCCAGCAAGCAAGCAGAGTGATGAGTAGAGGCCGGATTTTTAGGCACTAAAAATCGCGTTATAGGCGCCAAAAATAGGCAGGAAAAACATAGTTTTAGGCCCCCCTAAATCGTAAATATAGGCGCAATAAATCTTTACAAAAACTCAAATTTTCGAATAAGGACGTGCGCGACCTGGTCTACGACAGGAAAGCAAACAAATGTTATATTTTATGATTGTACAAAGGCGTTAATGATTTAACATAGCCATTCAATGATCCCTTTTCGGGCACGGTTTCCAGAACACGGTCTCTCCTTTTATTGTGCAGAATGGTAAGTTTTAAGCACTCTAAGAAATAATCGCGTAAAAAGGGTGTCTTTTTTGCTACACAACTATAATCGTCATCTACCCCGCGTACTTTCCTGGCGTTATCACCGCCGTCCCGGCACTTCCCGGTCACGAACACCGCGCGCGTTATCGGCGTGACATAGCATTCTTGATAGGAATGTGCCCAGAGCGGGGTTTCCAAGAGAGGAAACGTGAGCAAGCCAGATGACGATTATTGTTGTGTAGCAGAAATACTCCCAAAATACTCGACTTTCTTCTTAGACTGAGTGTCCACCATCGAATAAACACGCTCCTGGGTCATCTTCTTTTCGGCATGGCTGGGAAGGGATTCAATAGCCAGACTGCTAAAAGGCCCGAAAGGTCTGTTAGCCTCGTATTGGCCGGGTCTAATAGCGCAGGGTCAATTTATCCTCTTTGTGTGAACACCATAAAGGGCCCCTTACGAGGCTTGAGCGTTTCGAGCTAGAAGTGTAATGCATGCACTGCGCTAACGATCACGTCTGCAAAGATTTTCAACGCTACGCTCCCCGGAAGGAGGTGAAATGTCAGACTGGATGCCTCGTGCCCTTTATCTCACGGGCACGCGCACGAATGTGAGGGAGGTGAAGTTCAACAAGGAATGGTCCTGTGTATGTCACAGTACTACATGAAACTGCCAGAATTATTTGAAGCTACATGTGTAATTTGTGCAATCTGTTGCTTGAATAGAAGAATGAAAGTTAATAGAATTATTAAAACATACAAACGGAATGTGTGCGCGTTTTTCTTTAGTTTTTTCTTCGAATCGAGAGCGAAGCGAGACTTAGCTGCCTATATTTCTTTTGTGTTCTTGTTCTCGCCGTTCCCGCATCGTGCCGGCGCCAGCCCCTGACAACGCTTAGCATGTTTTTGGTGCATCGTCCCTTACAGCAGTTCCAGCTGTGCGACGCGCTGTGTCGTGGTAAAGATACAGAATCCATGCCAGCCTCTCCAAACGCATAGACGGATCCATCCCACAGAAACAGGCAGTACACTACAGAGCGACCGCCGAAACGATACAACACCGCTTGTGCCCACGACCTGGCTTGGGCGTGTCATGTGCACATAGTGTAATCTTGCGTGCGCATGGCGTGTTGATGCGTCAACGTCATGTCATCTTCCGGCTCCGAGTTTCTCTGATACCGAAGAGGGCAGGGAAGGAATTTGGCTTTCGAGTGCCAAAGGTTTCAAGCTCACCTACCGGTATCATGCTTTCGCGGCTCGTAATGAACCAATTAAAAAGTCCTTGTGGTACAAAGCTCTTCATTGAGCACGCGAACACTTCCAGTATCTGACTAAAATTTCTCATGTGACCTGGTGAAGCGCCCTTAAAGAGCAAATTACAAACGAAACAAAAGCCGTGTGCACATCTGATTTTTTTTTTACTTATTTTCTACTTTCCTCTGACGGCACTCCATGGTTTCGCATTCGCTCTCCATATTCCTGCTGCTACGCGCAGGCACCTCCTGTTTTCTGCCCCCCCCACCACGCCCAAGTCTTCAAGGAGGTGCTTCAATTCCATGGGAACACTGGACTGGAAAACCGGTGGTAAAAGCCGCCCGCCACGTCCTCGGCCATTATAGACGCCACTCTCCTCTTCTTCCCCTCTCCTCTTCCCGCCTTTATTTTCCTCTCCCCATTCCACTGTATACGCTGGGACGTGCTCCCATTTAGGGTTGCAGATATAACGTCTTTTACTCTCCCCTGCTCCAACCGCTCGCGCCATGTCAGTGCGGTGGGGTAAGGTGGCCGGCGTGTCCCATTTCACTGCTGCTACCGGTTGCTTCCCGGATGTTTGTTGAACTAGGGGAACTAGGTTGTTGCACCCCATAAAGTTCCGAAACGTCAATTTTGCCTGGTAACATGAATTACGGTCTCAAACTGTACTCGAAAGCAAAATTTGAGGCTAAATATTGTTCATATAGGCACCAATTTTGAAAATAGGCATTTATGGGCACTTATAGACATTTAGGCACAAATCCCGAAAATAGGCATTTATAGGCACTATAAAAACACTATCAAAGCCCTCCTTTACCCCTAATTCATGCTCATATATCAAAGTGGCGCGATAGGAACGCAAGGAAAAAAATAGGCATTTGCCTATAATCCGGTCTCTAGTGATGAGGTTTGTTGCGCGAAAAGTAATAATAAAAAACTTCAAGCGTTGGAGAAAGCACCTGTTTTATTCAGGAGAGTTATACGCTCGCAGAAGTTGCCAATCACCGTTAAATTAAAAAAATAATTGTTATCCAGCCAATTATAAGCTGTCTATACTATTACAGCTGTTGTAATAATAACCCGTTCCACATTCTGCGTCTGTCAGGGTGAACATGGTCTTCAATATGGATACATTTTCCGACGTATATATACTGAATCGATAGTTTTAGAAAAAAAAAAAACCTGGGGTTCCAAAATAGAGCCTTTTAATCGCGCAAGCAAGTAAATTTTTTAGTTTCCTGCTATAAGCAGGAAAGTGAAAAAGCAGGAAAGTGAAATGTCTTGCAGCCAAGTGATGTCAAATGGTGTCAGCCAACAATAACTCTTAACGTTTCATTAGCGAAGGTTACACACAGTTCGAGCTTACAATGATGCCGAGCATACCTATTAGCGAAAGCAGGCCGCCATTCCTAGAGAACAATTTTCAACGAAAAAAATTGTCAGTTCGGCCACTGGATTGCCGCTTTTACGAAAAACTCTGCTGTGTTAGAGGTTTCTTTTCATATTTGTTAATTCAGATCAAGGGGTAAACTTGACAAAACTAAACGTATTAGAGTCCGGAACTCCGAGCTAAATATTTCCTCCTAACGGGCGGCTTCCTCCAAGAGACGAGACTGGGAACAGCGGTATAATAACGAGCCCACGGCAGAAGTGTTCACTCTTTACGTGTGGCAAAGCATAGCGAGGCACATCAAAGCCACGTGGATATGGAACTTCCCACGATAAAGCAAGAAAAATGACGCACCCTTCTTCTGTGTGTTGACAGGAGCCGCGCATCCATCTTGGCTAGCAAGCGCCTTTCGGGGCAGTTGGTGGTGACGCGAAGGCCACTCCGCAATCCCGACGCCCTTCCTGTTTCGTTGTTCTTTCCTTTGCTTCGTCCCCCTTCATCCCTTACAGCCCCGCTGAGGTCGGCACTATTTGCTCTCACCGTGGTAGGAAAAGGTTGTGATACTGGGGCCACATAGATTCATCCCTCCCCCCAACCATCCCAGCCTATCATTGTTGTATTTTTTTCTTCAGGCTTCGCTTTGTCTTTGCGCGCTGTCTTGCATGCACGTAACGCTTCGAGCGCGTCGCAGCTTGCAGCCGCGACATTACCACCGCCTGACAACAGCCGCTGTTACGCGCGAGAACAGTTGCGCAATTGGCCGTCCGATGATGGCAATAAACTTATACGATATGCGAGTACAAACATTGCATTAACAAGGTGTCCCGGATTCAGTGCATGCACGCGGTGGGATTGCTAGCTTTTATACTTTCGGCTGAAGACATCGCAGTGTGAAGTCGCCGATAGCGGCCATATTGAATGCTTCACGCACGACCCTTTTTCGCTGAAAGCAATGCGACGTCTCCTAGAAGGTTTCCGTCGCTTCGGTTAAAAGTATTGAATACTTTTAGCCAACGCATACAAAACGTTGTTTCTGCCGGCGATTTCCTCACCTATGCGTTCCCTTTTTTCCTCGCTTTAAAGAACGGCGATTTCTGACGAAGCCCTTTGAAAGCTGTAACCTTATTCCATCGGTTGAATATGCGTGCATGAATTACGTTTGTAGGTCCGACAGGATGAATTAAACGTGAGCCCCACTTCTTGGAAAAATGGCAAACCAATGGTGCCTCAAAACGCTCTGTTTGTTGCAAGAGGGGCGAATGCATACACCCACGCGCAGCAGAACGCCGTCCAAGCAATGTGCGTGACCAGGCTTTCCCAATGCAGCTTGGGCGCATACGGTGAGCTCGTGAGTGCAAAATTTCGCAGGCATTATTGGTATCACTGGTTGTTTCTGGACAACCGCTCTGAAAAAAGAAACGACTCATATCCTGTATTAATGGACCTTCAATTAACGAATAACACTACATCTCCTTTTCTCAAGCAACCGCAAATGATTCGCACGCATAAGAAATGAAATATACGTTGCGATGCGTACGGTTTCTCCAACACTCTTCGCAAGGAGCCCAAAAGGAACCGCTACATTTATTTCAGAACACAGGAGGAATAAGTCCATTAAAATATTTTATTAAGAACAATACCCGGCCATAAGGCAGCAGAGTGCATAATTTTTTATGTCGGAGAGGCGGGAGGGCAGCGTAGCCGGAAGACCGGGGAAGGTCCAGCAAGAAGTTGAACTATAGCGTCATATCTGATGTAGTCTGTGAAAACACGCCCCCTATCGATGCAACGGTTCAGGACTAAGGGGACTTCTAAGTAACGTTGACCGTGACGAAACTTCACCGCAGACACCATGACTCCAACAAACAAGTTCGTAGAAATGGGGAAAAAAAACACTAGGACCTTTAGAATTACGTATCTGTGTATTTTCTAATAAAAGAACAAACGACCTGATACTTACATATTAATGCTGCGCCTCAGGTATGCGTAGTATTTGCTTTTTGATCGAATATGTTCACAAGTATGAACGCAAACACCAGTTCAAGATGGCTGAGAGTTCAGAAATTAGTCAAACTTTGGTCGAGAAGCTAGCTGAATCGGATGACAGACAGACAGACAGACAGACAGACAGACAGACAGACAGACCAAAATTTTTGCGTTGAAGTATCCCAAGAAAGACTATCGTCTTTAAAAGTATGTCTTGGGGTTAATTCAGGAGATTGAGAGGCAGTGCTACGCGCTTCATAGTGAAACCCAGACCTTAGCGAAGGAGGGTTTCGAATACGACGACAGAAGCAAACCAAAGTGGACTTTTGCAAAACCAAAAAGGTTAAAACGCAATATAAGAATCAAGAAACACAGGAGAATCTGAGCTGTTGTTGAGCGAAAGATTACGGGGCATATCTTGTATTTACACCCGAGTGTTACTATGAGTAATATTCAGAAACGCATTTAAAAGTAACTTAAGTAACCGTAACATGCAGAGAACACACAGAGCACACGCACAGAGCACAACACAAAAACACACACACGCACACACGCAAATACACACACAAACACACACACACACACACACACACAAGCACACACACACACAAACAAACACACAAACGAGCGCGTGCCGCCACAGTTTTGCTTTATATAAGGCAATTGGAGTTTTGTTCCATACTGGCTAATATACACTTCACAGAAGAAGGAAATGAAACATTATTGATCGACCTTTTTTGAAAGGGAAGCGGTGTTACGATAAATTAAATCGTTCTATATACACTTCTGCAAAGATTGCTGTTGCTTGCGCTCATTCAATAGAACGAAACGAAACAGGGGTGAATCGTGTTTACGAACTAATGGCAAAGTAAGACACCGCGAAATATTGTCACAGGAAAAATATGCAGCCATCAATGTTTCACAATAGCACAGCTGGGAGCGTATGGACAAATATTTGAACGGAATAAAATATGGTTGTACTGAGAGAAAATTATGAAAGCCCGGCAATTTTCAAGAAATGAAGACTCTTAAATGCCGCAATATCATATAAATTCTTTTGGCAAACTTAAAAGCGAAAACATGCATTTCTTCATAACTGTTACTTTTTCCATGCACGGTAACGTTCGTTAATTGAACTAGCGCTGCCTGTGTTTCATGGGCCCTATATTACGCCATCTCGTGAGCAATTTAATTCAAACAACGATATTTTGGTGCAATAACTACATCACTAGTGCTGTTGTGAAGGCGACGTCAGGAAGGAGTGTTGTTTTTAAAGGGCCCCTAAACAGCCTCTGAAAATACGAAGAATCAGCGCGTTACTCTCTCCTGGCGTTTCCCGTCTTCTCGGCACAATTCGTGACGCCAGCAGTCGATTCACGGGACGTCATCAGAACATAAGCTTACGATTGGCCCATATACAACGGATATCAGTTGTGAATTGTCTCCTACCATGCTTTGCCATGCAGTCGCACGTCCATTCTGTCTTGACTCGCATGACTATCATGCGCGATCTGCTGATTTTACTTAATTTCGTGCGTTTTCGACTGCGCAAGCAGGAATAACAGCGTGTAGCTGAAAATTGCGAAACCCTGATGGCTCAGCACTCAGTTCGAACATTGGCCACGTTTTTTATGAAGAAAGAAGTGGCTATGCGATATAGCGCCTGTAGGAATAGTAGTGAGGGCGAGAAAGAGAACACACTCTCGTCGTTAAACTCGGAGCAATTTAGGGGCCCTTTGAGACAGAAAATCATCGATACACCAAAGAATAAAGACAGAAAAGCATGACAATGAGAAGAAGGCCACATAAAGTTTTGGACAGAAATACACGAATGGCTCGGCTATTGAAATAAAGAAAATTAGTCAAAAAAGGAGGCAGACACACCTGTCATATATTTGAAATTCCCTGGTGTGTAAAGGAGATTTCTAGGACTCAAAGCTCCTGCTTCGCTTAAAACGGTCAGGCCTCATGGGGCTGCAGAAGAAGCTACAGCCGTGGTCGAACATGTTAGGCATGCACATGGGGCCGAATTATGTGAAATGCGAGGCAACATGGCACTGTAAGAGAATTTTCTTTATAGCTGTGCGATGAAAAGAAAGCCAGTGACACCAAGGCGACGTGTTGACTGGATTAGCATTCATGATAAATTTGTTTTTTTAATGCAAGTTTATGTACAGCGCTAACAAGTAAACTATGTTTGAGAACTATGCGCCGTTGTACGCGTCTTCAATTATTAGTATAGGCTTCTGTGGTGTCCTGACTTCCTTCTTGTGTCCGTGTTTTGCACGCCCTGTCTTTTTTGAGTGAATACCAACTAGCTCCGCTCTCTTTTATTTTATGTTTGAGAAGTTGTTCTTTTCTCTAGCTGTGTCGTTTTTAGCCCAGGTAAACTGCAACACGGGAACCATTTTCGTAATTTTTCTGAAGATATATTCGGCGAAACAAAAGCAGGCAATAATTAACGCGGCTGCAACATGTTTTTTAGCAGCGTAATCAGCGGGCTTCTTGGTCATTGCAAACTGTTTACATGAATAGCTTGCGCCCCCCCCCCCCCCCCCCCCCCGCGCACACACACCCTTCATCATATCATGCTCATCAATACCTTACGGGTGCCGTGTTAATTAATGCAGCTGCAGTTGTATGGCATGTGCAGGGTGACGTATCCAAAACCCTGAGCCGTCCTAGCGATAAACTCGTTCTGAAACACGTCCGTTCATTAACCTGCTTGCAGATATTTCTTTCACATTGACACCGCATGTTATATACAACTGCTCTTTCGGCCTTCCTATAATTATTTTGCTTCTTTAAGGTGCCAGTGGAAACGAGCGAAATTCGAAAGCCTCGATGGCCTAATTACGCCCGATGTATACTCAGATGTTCCAGAGAGGTGAAGATAAAAGTAAAGGGAACTGTCACGAATGTTCTGACAAGCTTACAAAGTGAAGGAAATGCCAACGCCGAGAGCCAGTTTTCACGCGTGATTAATTAGAAGGCGCTGCACTGCTTGCAGCCCGTGCCTTCTCCCTCTCATTGAGCCTGCAGCACGCACCGTACTCATCAGATGTTGCGCGACAGCTGCGCATTCCCTCGACCAGAAAGTGCAGAGGAAACAGATAAAAACTGACGGGTAATGCGTCCGTTTCGATGCGTTCCAGAAGCACCGGGACGGTGAAGTACGTGTGACCACCGTAGCGAACTGAACGTGTTCTGTCCCACTCGCCAGCGCAATATCCCTTACAAAAAATTCTTATTGAAAAAACATAGAGAAGTTATTGAGCAATGTCAACAGATGACATTGAAAAAACATAACGGATCAATAGAAAAACCGTTGAGGAAGTTGTTGACCACCGTTGAAAATTGGCCCGCGACTTTCAATTGAAAAACCATAAATCAAATCAATATAATCAATATTGATTTATCGTTGAGAGGAAATGAACTGACAATTGCGAATACATTGCGAATCAATGAAAATACCGTTGAGGAGGCAGTTGTTGACCAGTATTGAAAATTGGCCCGCGACTTTCAATTGAAAGACCATAAAGCCAATCAATATAATCTATATTGATTTATCGTTGAGAGGAAATGAACTGACAATTGCGAATACATTGCGGATAAATGAAAATACCGTTGAGGCAGTTGTTGACCAGTATTGAAAATTGGCCCGCGACTTTCAATTGAAAAGCCATCAAGCAAATCAATATTGAGTTTTCGTTTAAAAAAATGGTGAATGCCAAATTGACGTATTGTTGAGAGTGTTTTCACTTTCAACAGTGAAGGGTTATTGAAACATGGCTGAAACTACGAGCCTAGCTGATATTATTCTTGCTTCGGGAGAATGGCCAAACATAAATGCAAGCACATGTGTACAGCAAGCCTAACTCAATAACCTTGGGCCTGCAGTACAGAAGTGCCCACATTTACATTTGCCCATTTTTTCAAAGCAACAATAATCTAAATTAGGCAACATAGCTTCAGTTTCGTGCCAGCAGGACTAAAACCTTTCAACATAATTAATGGTTACACTGCTTGTTTTCACACAGCGTAAGGTGCAGAAAAGATTATGTTAAAAGATTACTGAACTCTTTGTATTATATCTTCAAAGTCCATCGAAGCCAATACTAACACCAGTCTCCTCTACAAACAGATATTCATACAGAACATAATTTAGCACTGTACATGCCTCCCTCTACCCATTGAGGTAGTGTATGGAAGGTGCAAGCACCTGTGAGTTAACGACACCTTTCTTACACTCGAAGTTACAACACCAATGCACAGGCAAAGCAGCAACACATGAACATCGCCATGAACTTGTATTCTACTCAACTAGCATGTTTTAATGTATACTAGCCGAGTTTCGGTGAAACCTGGCAAAAAAATACAAGAAAACACAATTTTCTAAGTAAAATATTTATTTTTTTAGCAAGCAATTTTTGTTCAAATTTTTAAATATTTGCAGTTTGACATAGCAGAGTACTTCTCGCTACTGTGCAAACCGCATCCAATTGACAAAATAATTTGAACACTATAGAAAGCACCATTTGAATAAATAAAAATAAAATCTTAGGTGACTAGACGTGCCAGAAACTAAAAATAGCATAACGCTGCAGGCGGGGCACGCCACTATGGGATGAAATGTACAGGAGTGAACAGGACCCATACTGGTTTTGAAGTCCAAATCGAAGAATTTTCAAGGATTCCTATTGAAGATTTTTGGAGGACACAAAGAAGCATCCCAAATACCAATTTTCTGCTCTAACAAAGTTTCCAAAACAATATGGGCAGCTTTATGCATTCAAAGTACGAAACTTCGATTCAACCAATAAAAACCTAGAGGCAGTGAAGCCAAGGAAGGTATAGGGGACATTATTTGTAGGTTTCCACTGTAGAGCAGTGAGTATGACACGAATGGAAAGGAATTAAAGTGGATGAAAAACCAACTTGCCGCTGGTAGGTACTAAATCTACAACCTTGGGAAATGCTTCCGATGCTCTACCTGATCACATCAGTTCCTAACGTGCACAAAACTTCACGGCATTACGCAGCTACTAGGACATCTTTCATATTAGATAAGTCATTTTGTTCAGTTCCCACATTTCACTTTTTCAGTATTTAGGAAACTGTTGTTTTATGAAAGTGACGTACATACGACGCTTCTACTTTTCCGGATTACTGACCGGCTAAACAATGAAATGGCAATGACCGCTTCAAAGTTTTTTCCCCATTTTCACAATTTCGTTGAATACATGTTTACAGTCATCACGCTTCTCCTGTTTTTGAAGTTTGATAGGGATTGAGTCAAATGTGAATTGGACTTCTGCCAGTAGAGCAAGCAACTTAGCAAATACCCTCTAGGTATAAAGTCAAGGTCTTCATATACACAAAATAGGAATAGAAAGCATTACATGGTAGCCAATCACTAAGCCTGTGCAGCAATGCCTGCAGCTTTAGTCTGAAGTACTTGCTTTCTAGCACAGAGCATAAGCTCTTTTTTTTTCAAGTTTGCCTGCATAGGACAGTGGATGTTTGTTGAGCTAGAAGATCTATCACACGACCGAGACCTAGCCATAGAATGGGAGAAATCAGCACAAGCGCTGGAAGTGAAGTCGAGTCCTAGGAAGCCAAGTCGAGAGAAAGGGGGGAGAAGGCGAACCAGCAGCAACGGAATTGAAATGAACGATAGGTCAACCGATGATGCAAGCAGGGGAAACACAGTGGCAAAGACATCACTGAGCACGACATGTTCCCTCAGTTTGCTGGACGAATGTTTACCGACCATAGAAAGCAAGTAGTATAGTCAATATTAGATACCACATGCCAAGAAATTCCCAAAGGTTTTTTAAGGAAAGAAACCAATTCCAGGTTTCTCAAGGGCCCTGAAAATGTACTCTCCAATTTCAAGGGTTTTCAATCGTTTAGAGGACCTGCATGCACACTCAGTAAGGAGCAGATCACAATTTAATGTGGAATGTGTGCGCTATGAATACCACCAAAATACATGATTGCCTAAGCTTTATCAGGAGCTCACTTAATGTAACTGTGCATAAACATAAACATTACAATATTGCAACCCTTGACTAGTGAATGCAATTGGTGTTAAATTAGCATAATGTGATCCTTCATTTACTTGCACATTATAAAACCACAGTCATTCACTGTTAGTTGCACCATCCATCTTCGGCTGTTCGGGCGACTTCGGTTCCCTCGACAGAAGAGGTGCCAGGGTGTTCTTTACATTCGTCCCGGGCGATTTACGACAGATGAAGCCTGCGAAAGAAGGACAGGGCACTTATAACTAAAACTTCCACAAGAAAAATATAATATAGTATGCACAGGTCATAATGAAATTCTTTCATTAGTTCTGTGTGGGTGTAGCTGCAGTAAAGGCTGGGACCGAGCTTGTTGGTATCGTGATATTTTGAAAGCAGTGAGCACACGAAGACAAGGACAGAGAAAAAAATGACACACAGAGCACTACTTCCAACTAATATTGATTGCAACAAAGAAATATATCCAGCCAAAAAATGAACAAACACAGGAAACGGTGAAGGAGACAGGAAAGCAGCTAGACAACCAAAAGTAGTCAAGCCGTTTTCCTGTCTTCTTTGCCGTTTCCTATGTTCGTTAATTTTTTGGCGAATTATATTTCCTTCATGCAATGCACCAACTAGCCCAACGACGAGTGTTATTAGAACATTTATTGCAACACAAGCGCGCCATATATATGCAGTTTCTTTGCTCATCTCGTGGTACCATGCATGCTCAAGAACAAGACTCACATTGTTTCTTCGCTAAAGATTCGTTGCCGTTTCTGTGCGCAGTTGATGCCTTTAATCTTTAGCGACAGCTGTGTTCTTGAGCACGCATGTTACCACGACATGAGCGAAGAAACTGCACATATGTATTGTCATAAATATTAGATGGAAGTAGTGCTCTGTGCGTCATTTTTTCTCTCTCCTTGTCTTCACGCACTCACTGCTTTCAAAATAACTGCAGTGCATCACCAGCATTGTGCATTCCTCAGTAAAGAATGCAAAAGAGGGCAAGAACAAAAAGTACGCTGTGCAAGAACTTTATGAACACCTTCAAAGCCAAAGGTGTGAACCATACTTTGCTATTTTAGCTGCAACATATTTTCCAGCTATACATATAACAGAAATCAAAAGAGACAGGGCAGAGCTCTTGCCTTCAACTGGTGAAATTCATTCACAAATGCAAGTTATCCCCTATGGGCTAACAAATGCTCGAACAAGTGTGCTAGAAATGAACATGCAAGCAGGTCAGCAAAAACTTTCACTGACGACAGAAGTCAGTCGGTAAGGTTCTTAGTAAAATATGCCACTTCTCGCCCTGCGGGCTCACAAATGATACAATTACATTTTTGAACCAGCCATGAAACTGCAGCAATCTTCTTGCCAATCTGTCAAGTGAGCAGTCAGAGCCCACATGTCCAGTTAAAAACATGGGTTACATTTTTAATTTTAACAGTCCACCAATAGGATGCATTGCTCGGTGCTTTTACTTGCACATACAGTGGCTTCCTTGCACGTGTCATTGTTTAAATTTCGTCAGCTGAATCCTAGTGCTCTCTGGCAGTTGAGCTACCAAAAAGACTGAGCTACCTCTGCCCTTCACTCTTCACTTTTGTGTTCAGCAAACTAGCCCAACTATTATTTAACTTTGCCTAATGAGTAACAATATGTTTAGTAAGAAAAGTTACAAAAACTACCAGGCATTTTGTTGGAGTCACGTGCTATGTGACGTCAACAGGCAGAAAAAGAGTGTTCCACACTCGCCGTCATAGCTACTAGCATCACTGACTGACGCTCCCATGTTTAACCCTTTCAGTCCCGAATTAAATATTTTCAATGTAAGCAACTAGCTCTTACATTTTCGAGATGAGCATGATCGTGGTAGTCCTAAAAAACTGAAAAACTATTCGCTCACACTTTTCAGAGGAGAGTAATTAACGTGTCAATTAATTTAACAAATAATTATTATTTAATAATCATTCCATAATTTTTACTTCATTTACTACATAAAATATTATTTACATAGGATAGCATATTGTCCAATAGCCAAAATTCAAATTTCCGACACAGAACTAAAATTAATGCCCTATCTCTGCACGGTGAAAGAAGACGCTGCCTCAGCGAAATGCGCGAGCAGCACGACCGCTTCTGTAATTTCTTCGCTCAGGCGTGACCTGCCTTTATTATATGTACCATGTTGACACCACATGTAGGGCAGATGCTAAATACGGGCTCTTGAGGAAGAACAAAGCTTTATCTTTACCAGATGCTTGCTGACTGACCTACATAATTTATGATTCCAATTGGAATCAGAGGGACTGAAAGGGTTAATGCACATATATAGCCCATAAAGTGGACGGGGGATGGCCGCCGCAGTAGCTCAGTTGGCAGAGCATCAGACGTATTATTCAAAGGTTGCAGGTTCAGTCCCTGCCCGCAGCAAGTTATCCTTTCGTCCACTTTTCTTTTTTCACATTAACATTACATTTACTACTAATAACATCCCCCTATACATTCCTTGGCATTATTGTCTGTTAGTTCTCATTAATGTTGTGTCTAACAAACAAAAGCAAACGCTTAAAATTTCCACTTCTTAAAGACTTCAAGGCATTTTAAATAATTTTGTCACTTTACCCACGTGAGATGCGAATAGGAGTAGAAAATTCGTATTGTGCTGCATATTTTTATTGCTCCTCAATGAAATTCTACCACGTCACAATAATTAAGGGTAGCTTCATTTTATTTGTATTGTAAACACTAAAATGCTGGTAAGTGCATTTTGCATGTCATAATTACTGTTGATAAGCTTCTCTACAAAAAAAAAAAATGTAATACCACTGCTGACAGCAAAGTGTGTTTTCAAGCTTAGGACATCATTTTACTTTGGTTTTAGTGCAGTTGTGCAAGCTGGTTACAATAAAGCCCGCAAAATAAGCACAACAGCTATCAGGAATGTTATGTCTTAAAAATGGCATATCCACTGTGGGATATATTTGCGAGAATATTAATCTTTTGTTTAACTATAAACCCACACTTACTAACAAGCAGTCTACAACAGCCAAATGCTCCTTTAAAGTAAGAAATCACAAAAGAGTTGAACAGTTTCACAGTGGGATTTTAAGATACATGTCACGGTTTGTAAGAAGCAAAAGATAGCAGACACCAAACGCCAACTCAGAGCTGTTTGATTTAGTCAGCATGTTGAAAAATGTTATACATGTTTTCATTAACTAAGTAGCGAAGGTGATTGATGGTGTTTTATAAATGGCCAAGGTGCTTAGCGGCAAACAAGCACCAAACATCAAATGTAAATATAAGGGCACCACCAATCACACAAGTGGACACTGAATAACTCATCTAGCATACAATATAGTATTATCGCAGTGAAGGTTTTAATGGCAGACAGGACAATGTTAACCACCAAACTAAACATTAGCAGAACAATGTAAAAATGAATATGGAAGTTACTGGGCATTACAGTGCAAGGAGCGTGCATGCAAAGATTTGCTTCATAAAGACAGATTCACAATAAATGCAGAAATGAAGTATGGTGAAGATCTAGAGGCACACTGTATGCAAGTCTGGCGAGAAGATAGTCAGCATGTCATCAATAGACATGGCAGCAAGAGTATCATTACTCAACGATAAGACACTTGATGTGTCCCTTGTTTCCTTTCCTCTGTGAAAATTACTTTTTGAAACTGGAATATGTGGCAGGGTTTTACTAATAACCTCCAATCGGTAGTCAGCACTCTGTCCGTGCTCCACCAGTCTTGCTCTTCATTAATTTTTTGTGCTGTTTCACACATAAAGGTAAAGAATAATACTTGGATGCCATAGTCCGCTGCCAGTTCATTTGTGCAACTTGGTTAGGGCAAATACAATGCCCAAGACGGCACCACTCCACTGCACAAGCATGCATACCTTACAACTTTTACCAAGGCTTTACTTCATCGTGAAACTCTGAAAATCACTTTAATTCTGCCGTGCATAGACGTTTGCTCAGTCAGACATCTTGCTATGGCGCAGTGCAGGTAGTTGACACTTCATTTCTGAATATTAGTCTTGATCTAAGGTGTCTCTTCTATAATCTTTTCAACTCAAAGCATCCAGTACATTGTACCACAAACATGTAGTACACGGCCAAGTGGAACATGTATATGACGTGCACTTGCTATTACGTGTTTCCTGTCTTGGAGTTGCTCACAATATGGGTGGAATAAGTTTATCATTTGAAAAAATCTTATCTGCCTATTTGCAGTGATGGAAACAAATGCGTACCATTTAATATGGCCTTGTCCAGACTTGCAGGAAGAATGCTCCCCTCTTTTACATCAAGTTGTCCACCACTTCAGTCCCTTGAACAGCCGTCTGTGCTGGGAACATGCATAACAGATACCACAAAAAGTTCCATAAATTTGCGCACAAAGGAGGCCTCACAGTACACAAGTAGTAAATATTAAACATGATGGCTTGACATAAGCATATGTTTATATACCAATATTGTCCTCGAAAATGGGCCCAGTATGCATTAAGAACAAGTATTAGAGGAGTAATGGCTCACTGCAAACAATTGTAATAATGCATTAGGTGTTGAACTTTCCTGCCCTTGTGTAACAAAAAAGGATGAAATATACAGCTTGCCATATAGGTCAATTGAACACAAGAAAACTTCAGCAGCACCCCCTAACAAATGAATACATCTATGATAAATGTGCAATTTCTGTTCAATTTAATGAGCCCTTGATTCAACCCCCCTTTTGTTCTTTCATAGCGAGGGCCTCGTGCCAGCAAGCTTGATGCCCTCAGGTAGCATTTGAGCGTGTATTGGTCAGCTACCAGTTCGCAAAGAGATCCCGGGCTACGCGATACCAGCATGGCTGTGAATGCTGGTGTGGCACTGCCGGGATTACACACACAGAGGTGCCCACTGGATGGATGAGAGAGCGACTTTGTCGTAGCTAAAGCGATGGAGTATCAGATGCAATACTTTGTTGTAGGTTCAGGCCCTGGCAGCAGTATGTTGTGTTTTTGTCCACATTAATTCCTCTTAATTTATGTCATAATTACAACACTACATTTAAAAACTACGAATGATCTCCCCTATGCCTCCCTTGGCTTCATCAGGTTGTGTCTAACAAAGAAAATAAGCCCTTGATTTATTCCCTTTCTTTTGTTTGTTCAATTTCTCAGTGCTTTAAGCACGCCAGAGCACAAATCGCATACCGCGTTCTCCGATAACTAGATAAACAAAAGCAGCATTGTTGCCAGTTTCATGGAATCCTACACCTTAGTACTGAATCGTGCAAATAACAGCCCCATTTGAATTCCTCCTTCTTTATCAAAGCACCAAGGAAAACAAAAACTGTACAGTACAACACAATCAAGTAGTGTTTCAATGCACCAGCACAGCCTAAACCATTTGGGATAAGAAGCTGTTGCAACAGTGCTACTTCACTGTTACAAGAATTTGTGTTTGAACAGAAAGAAAATATGACATGACAAGATAAATGTCTGGCCCAATTTTTTTTTTCAAATACAGCAACAAGCAGAGCATGCACTTGCTTAATAAGCGTAACTTCAACTAACACTAACCATCAATAACTTGTTAACTACTTTTAATTACTGACTTGAGTGCAACTATACCAAGTTTTTTTTCAAATGTCGTCACGTCCTCGTCATGTGTAGTTCAGAGGCGCCACGTTGCCGGGCACGCCGGGCGCTCCTAGCTCCGACATCACCCATAAAATTCGAAGTTGAACATCTCGGATTACACGCAACGTTTGTGATTTCAAAGAAAAAAAAAGGTTGCCATGCCATAACCTGGCACGCACTATATCGGTCTAACATCAACCACTTCCCTCATGTCATTAATTAAAAAGTGGAGAAACGATTAGCTGCGTCAATATAACTTTGCTTGCGGCAAAGAATTTACGCCTCGACTTAAGAGTTCTTGTGCGAAAATTACAGGAGCCCGACTGTCATACAACGTTTATAAAAAATCTGTCATGTCCAAAAAGAAAACACGCTACATGCACGCTGTGCGACTTCCCATTAAATCAGTTTACAGTTGTCTGTGTGCAGGGGCGTAGCCAGAAATTTTTTTTCGGGGGGAGGGGGGGGCTCCTTGAAATGGTAAGTTTTCGCCCTGTAAGTCATGGCGAAAAAAAATTCCGATGGGGGGCACGGGCCCGGTGTGCCACCCCCTGGCTACGCCACTGTATGTGTGGTACTTCCTGTTACTACTTGTATCTACAGCGCGATTCACACAAATGCACGGCTTCCAGTGGACTTCTTGTACACATCTAAGTGCTACGAGCAGCGACCTTGCGCAGCCAGATTATTATATTATCCAATGCACAATCGTGATAATTATTTGCAAAAGCGACGCAGCACGGAAGACGGCAATGCAACCTGAGGCATGCTCTGAGCAGCGTAGCGTATGCATGACAGCATTCTGTTATTCTATCTGCGTCCCCGTCTACCTTTGCACGTTAGTTCATTATACCCATGCTTATTGAACTATAACGTCAAGTGCATGTGGAACTAGTACGTTTAGAAGCAGACCCACTTTTACGGCGACAAGGCATTGTACAAGCCGCTTCAGGCGACGATCTCGCACTGTACACAACCAAGGAATAACGGCTCAGCAACACAAGGCTTGCATGACAAGAGCACAGAATCGCTAATGGAAAGTGCATTCGTCGGCTTGTTTACAGCTGCAATCAACGCATACGGCAACACACACGGCCAAGCACAGAAAGCAAAGATGTTAGCGCAATGCATACTTCCGTATCAGGCCCTTTATCTTGCACAGCGGGGTAACTCGCCGCCCGAGCACTCTTCCCTGCATAAAAGTCGTCACGCACTAATGTAACTCAGTTACCCGATTTGACAACATTCTTGAACTCACCGAAGTGTGGTATCCGCTGGTGTGAGTCCTGTGAGTCTCGTCAAAAGGCGCGCTTGCGATCCCGTTCAGACAAAGCTGCGCCCGCTGCACGTCCGTTGTTTGGGCCCACGACGACGCATCGCCGCCGTAGATTCCGTGTCAAACAACAACCCGAACCACCCGCACGCACCGACACGCAATGTAAGCAGTACTACGTGTCCATTCAACGACGATAACCACGCGTAATGTTGATAAACACGGTAAAAGTACGTACGCGAAGCAAACTTTGTTCGCAGCGAGAGCGTTTGAGTCCGGGCAAGCCTCGTCACCGCGCCGACTGCGCTTGCGCGCTCTCCGGTTTGAACTGATTGGCTCTCGCTCAGCGGGCGCGCGATTTGAACTGCGTTGGCCTGGCTTAGCCTAGCAGCGCTCTCCTCCGTCCTTCGGCTACACCTTTCTGTTATGGCTAGAGTACAGCTCTCCTACAGTGGCGTTATCGCAAACCGAAATGAGTTTTTTGGAGGCGGGGTAGACAGATGCTCTTTGGCTTTTGTGTTTTGTTTTTTGTTATACCTTGTTGCTGCCTATCTAGTGTTAAGACGTTAAAACTGTTTACCGATCGCTGTTTTTTTTTTTTTTTTAATCGTTTCTTCTTGCCTTCGCGCATGTTGGCAAGATTCGCACGTGGTGGCGATGGCGCAGTTCGTTTGGGTCACTTCATTTTGTTTTCTTTTTATGCTTCTTCTAATAAACCTTCTAGTTGCGAGTAAGCGTTGTGTCCACTTCGTCCTGTCCTTTGGGCTGCTTTAAATAGTATGGAACCATACCAACGACCCAGCTGTCGACCATGCTAGAGTCTATTCACGGCCTCTTAGATCGCGCCGACGTGCAATCTCGGAGGCCATGCCTTGTTCCCCCACTTCTTTCTCGCACGCGCACCTTTTGTACGATCGGGCGTCAGCAACCGCGTCAGCTCGGTTCTTAATACTACTACTGCGCTTTTGTTGTTTAAACATATGCAGAATCTGTACACGAGGGGTGCGTTTTAATTACTGCTAGCAGTAACAACTGTTGTCCTTACGGCTGGCTAAAAGTGTGCGTCCATGCGTGTGTAAAACAAAGGCACGTAGAAAACCCGCACCTTTTGACAACAAGTGTTCGCAGTACCAGTTAATACCTCTTCGTATTGAGCAACGAATAAATTTCACCATCAATTCCTCGCCCTTAGTCGCCCTAAGCGTGACGCATTGATGATGATTCAGCTGCAACTTCTTTCGTATTGATGTACTTTGTTAGCCTTAATTGATATATTTTAAGTGGCACAGGTAAGGAAGTTCGTATACATACTATGAATTTCAAATCTCCCGCTGAAACATTATTTAAAAGTACACCGCATGTCGTCGTAATAAAAGCAGGAGAAAACTTTTTATAGAAGGGCAACAGCTAATCGAAAAAATATGGTTTAACAAACTTCGTTTCTGGGCAAGTTCGTTTACATTTGAATAGAAAGCCAATATACTGAGTAGTAACCGCAATAAAAATACTGAATTCTTCTACTTATGTCTTGAAAAAAAAAAAGCTGTTGTCCTGTGTTCAATGTGATTGTTGTTCCGCTTCGAAGTTGCGCTTTGCAGTTTTCCACGAAATACGTTGCCCTTGGCATCAGGGGCGTAGCCAGAAATTTTTTTCGGGTGGGGGGGGGGGGGGGGGGGGGGGCATCTCCTTGATTTCGGAGGGGGGCACCTGCCTGAAATGGACATTTTTCGCTCTGCATGCCATGGCGAAAAAAAATTTCGGGGGGGGCACGTGCCCGGTGTGCCACGCCCTGGCTACGCCACTGCTTGGCATTGAAGAAACAAAGGCGGAACGGGCACACAGTGCTTGCAAGGATTTTATTCTCTTTTGCGAGTTACTGTGTTCGTTAAGTATCCGATCTATAAATACAAGACAATATTTACAAGTTTCCGATGGGTTTTTGTAGCATCTTTGCTCCCAGAGAAGTCAGAGTCAAAGAACCCGCGCATACACAAAAACTGTTCTCGGAGTGGTAAATAACGATGAAAGAGAACGACACGCACACCATCGGCGTACGTGACCAAAGAGGGAGGAGGGGGGGGGGGCTGTTCAACACCTTCCAGAATTATTTACCGTTGCATCCGTATATAAACACACGCATGACAAGCCCCCCCCCCCCCCCCCCAAAAAAAAAAAAAAAAAAAAAAAAAAAAAAAGCTTACGTCCCTGACGCACGCCATATAGAATTTGAGAATGTGCAAACCACGCCTGCACGCCCAACCTATCTTCATTTATCAGTCGTAGCGCGAGGTACAGGTTTCACAAGAAAGGGTCGGTCGAGAAGAGAGAACCACGAAGAATGTTTGTGAAAGAAACGTGGAGTTTCAAAGGTAATTGTGGGAGGAAGTTCTGCAGGTCCGGTGCACATATAGTTGGAGGAATGAAAGGGCGCCCTTACAAAAATTGCCTGTATTATACTAGTTTGTGACCATTTTGGCCGCGGCACGGCCTTCGTCAGTATCAGAACTTTCACTAATGCTGGACCACCACCGAATTGTTCAACCAATGCGCGAGTGCATGCGTGCGTGCGTGCCTGCGTGTGCATGTGTGTGTGTGCGTGTGTGTGTGTGTGTTTGTTCGTGCTTGCATGCGTGTGCGTGTGTGTATCCTGGACGGACCTACAGTACTACAGTACTCAGATGGCACTGAGTGAAATAAATGGGGCTTACCAGAGGTTAATGGCGCGGGAACTACATTAAGTCGCACGATAGTTGCATCGGCAGTCAATAATTCCTGGATGGTATTTCGACATAACTGCGTCAATGGCATTTTTATTGCAAACTACTCAACAGAAATATTGCTGACGAAATAGTTCCTCAATGGCATTTCGATAGAAATGAGTCAATGAAATTTTTATTGCAAAATGCTCAACAGAAATATTGTGGACGAAATATTTCCTCAATGGTATTTCCATAGAAATGAGTCAATGAAATTTTTATTACAAAGTGCTCAACAGAAATGTTGTTGACGAAGTATTTCCTCAATGGTATTTTGATAGAAAATGAGTCAATGAAATTTTTATTGCAAAGTTCTCAACAGAAATATTGTTGAGGAAATATTCCCTCAATGGCATTTCTATTGAAATGAGTCCATGAAACTTTTAGTGCGAACTGCTCAACAGAAATTTTGTGGACGAAGTATTGAAGCAAGTCAATGAGTATTGCAGAACCATGGATAATCAATGAAGTCAATAATTCGATCACAATCCGGCAATGGAAAATCAAGAGTCATTTTCATAAGGGAATGCAGTCTGCTTTGTCTACAAAACAATTAAATTTCAACCCACCCAGTGATTTCATTCATTCCCAGTGCACTTGAAGCAGCACCTTGGGCGCGCTATGTTTGCGTCCGCAATTCGCCACTCATTTCTCGAAGCTGGCTTTTCCTCTCAAAGAGTCATGTTGCGAAGAAGCCGGCTTTACAGGCGTCTGCTACTTATGTGCCGACACGTTTGAAATGACGCGAGCGAAACCGAATGACAAAGCAGGATAACTAAGCGAGTCTCCGATCTGCTGTATGCGTCCTCTTCGGTTTTGAGGCAAAAGTTGAATCGAAAAGCCCCATCAGGGCACGTGGTACCTTCATGTACAAAAGGACCGATGCACCTTGCCTCAAGCTGAATGCGCTTATGACTGCAACGTCAAACCACAATGTAATGGCGCGCAAGCAAGACACGTTTAAGACGCCGGTTTTTTTTTTTTTTCTAAAGTGGATGTTTTACGCGCTAAAGCGACGACTTCACAACGAGGCACGTGCGCCTGCGATTTGCAAACGTGGTAACTGAAGGGAGTGCACAAGTGAAGCATGCAGTTATCTCACAAAACACTACTTGAAGTGGGCTTTTCCTCATAAAGGGTCTTGCTGCTGAGAAGCCAGATTTACAGGCATCTGCTACTTACGCGCAGACTTGCTAGAAACCGCGAGCGAAACCAGAGATGTTACTATTATAACAAGGTGAGCCTACCATCTGCTGCGTGCGTCCGCTTTGATTCTACGGATACTCGAGGAGGGAACAATACAACACATACTGAAGAGGGCACTGAAAATCCGTTCCTTGCTAAGAGAAAGCTCTGAGAAATATGTTGATCATAAAGACAAACATTTAAGTGGCCAACAATGAATGAAGCACGACAGAGTTACTAGCATTACTACGAAAGAGCACGAGGCGCGTCAGAGACCACATAATTCTAACCAGAAGCCTACCGCGCACGCACGAAAACCGCGAAGGGCTTGCGTTCGAAGAAACTACCCCTCGCCCCATCCCGCCCTTATTTAAAGGAAGATTACATAAGCAATTGTTGCGCCTCTTAATTGATTTACTGAGACGCCCTATATGACGTAAAACGAATGCGACCGATGCGCGGACGGAGAGAGGTCGAACTTTTTTCCGATCTCTCAGCCGCTGATGTAATATGTCAAGTAAAATAATAAACGTACTGAACATCGGTGTGCCTCGAATA
>JALIZH010021511.1:0-40968 GCA_030522465.1 Rhipicephalus appendiculatus
GTGCTATTGCACTTATTGCGCAACAACAAGAGAATATAGGAGAAGTGAGTACGATAGTTGTTAGCGAGTGAAGCTCAGATAGCAATACCACGATTGAAGGTTGTCCGCCACGGCGGATCAGTGGTTGCGGGGCTCGGCTGCTGACCCGGAGGTCACGGGATCGATCCCCTGCCGCGGCGGTCCCATTTCGGAGGAGGTGATGTGGTAGGGGCCCGCGTACTGTGCGGTGTCAGTGCACGTTAAAGAGCACCAGATAGGTAGACATTTCTGGAGCCCTCCACTACGGCGTCCCTCATAATCACATCGTGGTTTTGGGACGCAAAACCCCAGATAATACTATTATTATTATATTTAAAATTTAAGTGTTTATCACATGACAAATTAAAAGACAAGTGTGTCGGCCTGATCATCGTCAAGCGGTATTTGAGCGTTCGCAATGTTCCTATACCAATGTACTACTTGCAAAGGCGTTTATTGCACCGGGGCTTGCTTCAAGACAATGACGATTAATAGTCTCGTAAAAGAAACTGCAATGATTCGACGGCTTCCGTCACAAAACTGCTGTTGCTATACATATTATAAAAGCGCCGCAACGAATCAATTTGGAATTCGTAGAATGAATGAAGAGAATATTTTAGGGCTCGTTTCTTCGTTTGATACAACCTTAATAAAAAGCAGCAAATAATCAAGCCAAGGAAGGTATAGCGGACGTTAGTTGTACTGTTTTAAGTGTGTTGTAGCAATTGTGATGTAGATGTGAAGAAAGTAGAGTGCACGAATAGACAACTTACCCTCGGCAGGGACCGAACTTGTAACCATCTGATTACGTGTCCCGATGCTCCTACCAATTTGTCTACAGCGGCGGTCGTCCACTCGTTCACATTGTAGGATATTTATGTGCATGTAACCTGGGAGTGTTTGTCAGCGCCGTTTGTAGCCATGACGGCGAGTGTGGAACACTCTTTTTGCCTAATGGCGTCCGATGCTCTTACCAATGATCTACGATAGGCGGTCGTCCCCTCGTCCACTTTGTGGGGTATTTAACTACATGCAACCCCTGTGAGTATTCGACAGCGCCGCTCGCAGCCATGGCAGTGAGTGTGGAACACTCTATCTTTTTGCTAGCTTGCGTCACGTAGCGCGTGATCTTTTTTAACGAGCGGACAGCTGACCAATAGGCCCTCGCATACTACATGAAGGCATCAAGTTTGCCGGAACGAGGCCCTCGCTATCAATAAATGAATAAGGATAACTTTTGAGGCCTAGTTTTTTTGTTTAACACAACGTTAACAAAGACCAGCAGAGAATCAAGCCAAGGAAAGTATAGGAGACTTTAATTGTACTGTTTTAGGTGTACTGTAGTAATGTGATATAGATGTGAAAAAAGTGGACGAAAAGACAAATTGTTGTATTCCTTGCCTGAAGACCAGTACTACCAATTGTATTAAAAAATTGTATACCTCCTTAGAAAGTTCTTGCATTGGAAATATTAATAAAGGTTGCTTCAGCAGCCATTCAGGATACATATATTGTAATTGAAACGTTCATATATAATCATAATTGCACCATGACTTCTGAATTGTTTGCACAGATGGACACTATTTTTTAAAAAATAAATTGCAGCTTATTCTTAGCCACCTAGCATCGCTTTATTGATAAATACCAGATATTCATCTATAGCTCCGTGCGGAGCTTATACGGAGTAGTAACAAAATAATATTAATTTAGCAGTAGCCATGCGGGGCGCAGATATTTCAGTTCACATTATGTCACAAATACACAGAACGAATTTTAAGAAATTGATTTGAATAACTAAGTTTCGGCTGAATGATCAATAATTCGCCCTACTCGGATTAGATTGTGCAATAGCGCGTTCTGCTCTAAAGCGAAGCATTACAAATTTTTGGAAGAGTAAGCTCTTGTTTGTGAAAGTTAACCAGCGCTTATTTTCTGTAACACGCACGCAGAAATAAACGAGAGGACTGCATTCCCGTCCTGTCATGTCCTTCAGTGTCCTTGTTGAAAAACCTCGCGCTTCTTCGTGAAAGTTGACCACTTTCATAAAGAAGAACAAATCGGCATCAGGAACTATCCCCGCAACTTGTCCTGTTGAGCAAGCTCTAGGTTATTCACGGTGATAACTCTGCATTTTACCTTGGAAGTAGCGAAGGGGATTCCAAGTTATCAAACTGACCCGAAAGAAATCTCCGTGCATTGAAAAGTGTGAGCACATTGAAAAATAGCCCTTCTTAATCAAGCGTATTAAAGCTACATGAAGTTATCTAGTAACCTTTCTGCTTTTTGTAAAAATTCTCATCTACCTCTCCTTTGATTAATCCTCCCCTTCAAGAGAGCACTCACACGGCCATGACGTCAGCGCCTTTATATTGGCTCAGACGGTGTCTTATATTCTGTGTGCGACGCAATTGATTTGACACGACTTCACTGGTGCAAGCTTATCACCTAACTGGTTCGTTTCATCAGCGCTCTCTTTATGTATTACTCAAGTACAGCGCCGTGGTGCATAGAGCGTTGGCTTTCTTTTTCACGAAACCAAAAACAAAAGGAAAACGTGTAAGGGTGTTTCATTGACTCAAAATACTCTTCCCGCGTCTTACCATACATAGCATTTCGACAACTCACACGTCACTCCTGTGTCACTTCTATATTCTTACTTAATCCCACGTTCATAACGTTGCTCGAAAGCACACGCCAGACAACTTGGCAATAATACGCCTCTTTTACGACGCCAAAGCGATGGCGCGCGACCCACCGCTTCACGATAACTTTTTATAGACCGGGCCGAAGATGAGATACGCCTGTCGTTGCTTAACCTAGACCAGCCTAATCCTCTTAGCGCAATGAGTGGTGGCAGTGCGAACGTATACATGTATATTATATATATGAGTCACAATTGGGTATAGCCCTTGTGAAACCGGCTGTGTGCGATCTCGTAGCGTTTGACTATTTGGCGGCGACAGCGAGTTTTTTGTGCCAGGCAAACATTTCGCAGTGTCTCTCGCCTTGGGACACGCTACTATCATTGCGCACAGGGTTTAGACGACCTAGCGACATTTTGGGCTTAGCCCAGTCAGCACTGTTACATTGAAACGAGACCCTATACAAGCCAATGCAAAGCGCGAACAGCAATATCTGTGATTCGGCATCGTTCGAGCCGTGACACTTACTAAACCAATCAGCTTAAAATATTCAGAACATTCAATGCAATGCACAAATTTTCTGTGGTTCACTATATGTATGCCTCATTTTGTAAATGGAGAAGAAGAGGTGTTGGCAGAAATCAAGTGTAAGTCGAGTAAAAATTTCTCAATATAGACTTTTCTGTTAATGTATTTTCTGACTGTGTGAGCCAATATGGTTTGATTGAATGCTTATACTAACGCCGCATTCGTTCAGTGATATCTTGTAGCCTTCCAAGGTCGTTCCTGATATGAAACGGGAAGAACACTTCGAAAAGGAGAAACCTTAAGCAGCTGTACTCAACACATCCTGCGTCATATAGAACAAAGGTGCAGTATGAAGTTTTTCGCTGTAACTATTTTTCTAAACCAAGCAAATCATTCGATCACCTACTACTAAGTGTGCGCGCCCTGTAGCCTGTGCAACCTAATATCTCGTGTAGTGCGCGTGCGCACATTGCTTGAAACGTGGACGTAGATATATTTGACGGATTACCCTTGTCGTGTGGACTATGTTAGAGACTATGTCTGCGATTAAAGCGGTCAGGCGAACATCTCCAGCACCCACCAAATAACCTCTCCTTTCCTCTCTCTCTTTCTCTCGCTCGCTCTTACTGACACACACAGCTACGTCAGGAACACACGTTAGCCACGTGAACGTCAGAGTACACGGCCGAAGGCGTAAAAGTACGGTCGTTAAGCACGACATTCAATAAGGTCAGTGGCTCCCCATCGCAGTGTCCTAACGTGGATCACACCATCCCAGAACGCATTGTGCGATTGACGTGCATGCAGTTGCGAAAATGGTTATGACGTCAATCTACGTGCCAGAGCTTTCGCTCCTCCTCTACGACGATTCCAAAGTTTAGCGCATGTGCCGGGACTGACTCACGTATCATTATTCAACATTGCGGGTTCAGCGACTGATAGAACAAGTAGAGTTTGTAGTTTATGGCTCTATAACGGGTTCGATTTGGTTTGCCTCCCACCACCTTGGCTAGTAACGGGAAATTTATGCGAATTGCGAGCGTAACAGTCAATTTATGCGCGATACTTCTGCGCCCCACAAAACTGGACAATGCCCGTACGAGCATAAAACTTCTCGAGTGGACGTTCAGCTGTCATCGTAGCACTCCAGTCGGTGCATCGCCTCCTCGCCTCTCGTAAATCACGTCCACCCTCCGGCATTTATCGCATTTTTTTTCAGTTATCTTCTCCAATAGAGGCGGCGATGATGTGAAAGCGCCTGCCGTCATCAGCAGTAACTCAATAAATACGATAACGAGTGCAAAAGAAATTGAGACAGAGAAAAACCACCAGTGGAAAATCCACGAGCCGATAGTATTGTCTTGTCGTGTTGTCATTCATTATTAATGATCTCCTACATACATTGCTTAATAATGATTCCAGCATTGCTTATTAAGCTTAAGCATCGTTCGTTGCACTATTGATTACGTATTAACAAATGCATGTGCAATAGTTTCCTTACACGGGCAGCGTTTTCAACGAGGGCGATGACACCGAGCGTCCGCAACGTTAAAGTTAAGAGCGCTGAGCTAAGGACACAAAACAAGCCGTTTCCCAATTGTCGCGCACTCGCTAAGCGATAAAAAAAAAAGCTCGCGTTCTACATTGCTGTACATTCTAAACATGTTTATAAAAATGGAGCACTCTTCGAGCTCTCCGATTGTGGCGCATAGCTCATTGTACCCCATCGTACTCTATAGGGCATGGGAGGTCGTGTTGCGCCATTCGCATTTTATTTCGACAGAGGTCGAACGCGACATCTTCCTTCTGCCTTTGTTTCGATTAGCGGAGACATTTTGCCCATTCGACCGTGCAGCGACAAGGCGCTGATCGACTGTGCGTCGATTAGTGACATGTTGGATTTCACTCACTCCTTCTCGCTTACGCTTAACCCCATCGAGTTCGCTATTCAGAAAGGTCGCCTGCTGTTGTAGTAGTTGTGGTTGTTGTTATGTTGATGCTGATGATGATGATGATGTGGTAGTTTAGGCCTGGCCCTCAAATCATTGGCCGTGGATTTCACACAGAGGGTGTCATATAAACTAGTGTGTTGCAAGGTGGGAAAGTTTACAAGCACAGGCGCCATCTAGCTGGACAAAACGGCAATAGGCGTTTATTTTTTATTTTGTATTTTTCCGCAGTTTGTAGTTGATTGATGATGCAGGGTTATATGGAGGGGCGGGATATACGCGACAAAATATGCTGTTCATGCAAATAGCGCCTCATAATCTTCATGCGTAGCTGTGGCTACCCTTCGGTCGCCGGCGGAAGCGTCCTGTCTTCCCTGGCGCAAATTTCGGCTTTGTTTTCCAATATCATACTGACCATGCTTCTTCGGATGCTCTATACGCAACAGCGACGTTAAGCCCCTTTTTGCCACGTTACCGCCAGCTTTACTTCACCGCCAACTTCATTATCGCCAGCTTGATATCACGTTGATAAAATATCCATCGCGTTAACAAAAATGGCTGCGGCTTAGCTCGGCTAAACAAGGTTATGGAAGCGAAAGCTTCTTTACTTGGTTATGCTTGTTTATCCTCGAAGCCAAAGCACAGTTTGCCAACCGAATGATATGGCTAGTCGAACGTTCCGTACTGCGGGCACTCACTACCGTCGTTTCATCAGTTTCCGAAGCCGTCGCCGAAGTCGACGCGAGACGCTCGCCCTCGCGTGCTCCACTGCTAGCAGGTGCGCACGATCCTTGCGTTTTCACCTCAGACGCTGAGGAAGGGTATTCGGAGGGGTTGACAGACAAGCCGACGAACGCCATTCGTTCGCTGTTGGCTTCTGCACAACTGCGACGCACAAGTAAATTTCGAGCGGATTGTCACGGGGTATTCGTTCTTCGCTTCAAGGCCACGCGGATATGCACAGTGAAACTCGCTCGACTAAGCCAGTAAAGCTTCCGTTTTAAAACGAACGCAGAAGGGAACGGCGACACCGCACGACTGGCCGACGGCACAACAACGCGAAATTATGGGACAAAGCACGTGATGGCAGGCGGTAGTTTCTACTGCGCCAGGGGCCCTCCTAATCACACAATTCACTCTGTCAGATGCATGCGGAAAAGCCCCCTTCCGTGAGGAAAAGCCAAACATTTGTGAGGGAAAGCCAACCTCTCCTGGTGTTTCGCGCTGTCCGATGTCCGACACATCAAGTGCTCCGGCTATTAAAGGGCCCCCTCACCAGGCCCCGTAACAAATTTTAGTTAGACGCTGGCAGTTGTTGTGTGTCCGATGAGGAGCATTATGCCACAAGAATTTTTTCAATCGGTGCAATAGGCGCTGAGAAAACCGATATTTTGATGCGGCGCGAAACCATGATGCGAGGAGGCGAGCTCGAAACCCTTGCCGCTCGCCCCGCGTAGCCTTCGCAAGCCAAATCTCTTCCCTACCTTCTCCGGCATGCGAGCGAGGGCAACACATCATGGCACGCAAGGTCACGTGTGCATGACGTGACCGAGGAAGCCCAGCCCCCCGAGCACGCGTGCGGCGTTGTTTTGTTGACCAGCCTTATTTTGTGGTCTATTGCCTGTTTCTGCGGGATAGATGCCTCGGTGCGCGTTCATTTCACTTTTCACTGGCACGAGAGTGGCGGTATCATGAGCCAGTGCCGCATTTGCGTTTACTTGGACGCGCTAGACTAAATGAGCACATTGAGTGCTGGAACGCGCCAGGACATCACTTTCGTTTCCAGGGCTGGCGTCTCCTCAATGCGCTAACCGCGGGGACACGAACGCATGCGAAACGGAGGCACATTAGCCCCGCATATCGCTGCAATTCACTGAACAAAAATGAAAAAGACGCAGACATTCCCCTTGTGCGTCTCATCATTTCTCTCAAGTTTTATTCATCTATTAAGCAACAAATTCCACAAACTACACACGTCGTGTCAAATAATTTTCGCAGTGTCACGTGCTACTGCTGTCGACGTCAGTGCACAGCCGTCTACGTAGGCGACCGACGTCAAAGCACTGCCATCTGCGTAGGGCCATTCCGCCGTGTACGTCATCCCCTCATTCTCTACGCGCGAGCACGCGAAAGTAAGGGCAAGCAGCGTTCAGCTTGAAATTTGACCCATTTCCGCGGCGCGTAGCGTTCCAAAATTTGGCAGACGTGATCGTGAACGCTCAATGTATGAATTGCGCTCGTCAGCTCAAAAGTGTCATACCTGGTGAGGGGCCCTTTAAGGCGAAAGCCCTTAATGTGTCATGCTCACGTCCGTCCCGCGTCCGTCCGTCCGTCCATGTCCGTCCGTCCGTTCGTGTCCATTTGTCCGTGTCCGTCCGTCCGTCCGTCCGTCCGTCTGTCTGTGCCGTTTGTCTGTCCGAGCCCTGGCAAGGAGCAGGTGGCCGCCGGGGTGCGCAAACGGACTCCGGTCGCATCGGACTCTACAGCGCTCGCGCCTTGCTTGCGTAGCGTCGCTGTGCCAAGCGTTTGGAATCATTCTGACCGACGCCGTCTCAATGGACACAGGCGTTCGCGGAACACACTTTGGAATTTACAAAGGGTCTGTCAATTTAAGCGCTGGAACGCGGATGGCGTTTGCACGATGCGCAAAGCGCAAGAAAAGACGAACGCATTTGAACGGAGGAAGATTAGTCTCGCGTCTGTGGGGGGGGATTCTTCACGTGACAACCAACGCTACTGGACGTGCTCCGCATGGGCTCCCGTTTTCCACTTGGCTTTCGGAGGTCCAGCCAACTCAACACCCCTGTTGTTGGTTACCCTTCACTCATCAAGTCACCCGGATCATTTTGAGCCGACCTCGACATCTGTGAGTGCGGCGTTGATCATTTTTCGCCGGCTTCAATCTTCAGACCAGCGGCGGCCAGAGACGCACATTGTGTTCCTTGGCCGCGGCGCGTCTCTACCACCGGTGAGCTGTTGGCGTTCGACGGTGGCTCTGACTGAGGACGGTAGCGTTTCTTGATCGATGACCACCGATCGGATGGATTCTTGTCAGCGTTCCTGCCTGTTATGCAAGTTTTTGTAATTACTTAACGTGCCTGTCGTACACGCCGAAGGCACACACAGTTTCGCCATGGAGAACGCAATCGATCCGCCAGAGAAAGTTGCGGAGGACGCTGTCAACACCGCTGCGGCAGCAGCAATGGACACGACTCCACCTGCGACCGCCAATGATGACGAAACGTCCCCCCTCCAACGACGACGGCTCTGCTTGGGTGCTGGTGCAGAAGAAACGACGCACGCAAGCCGAACTGTCGGTCTCTCAGCCGAAGCAAAGCACTACGCCGAGCGAACTTCGAGACAATACCACTCAACGTAAGTCAACGACATCGCGGCCACCACCCTTGCCTCTCCACGACTACAAAGCCATCCTACGCCCACTTGGCGGGCTACGCTTGGACCAGTGGACTCGCCCCACGCTGACGCGGGCTATTGGAGTCGCCGCAAGCCTACCTCCTGCCGAGGTCGACCGGCTAGTTTTCCGCTTGCGTCCCGAACAAAACCTCGCTGTTGTAAGCACGCCACATGAGCACATCGCCCTGAACCTCTACAGTGTCCAGCACCTCCGCCTAGGCGAGCATACCTATCCTGTGTCCATTTACATTGCCGCTCCCGACAATTCATGCAAAGGCATTATCTATGGCGTCGACCCGGGAACGAGCCCCTCCGAACTTATGGATCATCTCATTACCCCTGGCCACACCGTTCTACAGGCGCGAATGATGGGTAAAACAAGCACGGCCCTCATTACCTTCGAAGGACTGCAGGTGCCCCATTACACACGTTATTACGGCGCCGAATACCGGTGCTACGTGCATCGCCCACGCAAGCAAGTTTGCACGGTTTGTCTCCGGTTGGGACATCGTTCTGACAACTGCCCCACACCGAAGTGCGTCACATGCAAGACATGCGGCGTTGAGAACCCAACACCAGGGCACTCGTGCTCGCCGAGGTGCCGTTCATGCGGAGGGGATCACCCCACCACAGACACGGGCTGCCCCGCCCGCGTCCGGCCTCCAGTCAACAAGGACCGGGTTCGGAAGGCACTTCAGCAGGAACAGCAACAACGAGATGTAGAGCATCACCCCACACCTTCATCGTCATCTCAGGGCGAGTTGCAAGCAGCAGGTTCCACTCCGGGTAGGAAATCCAAGTCACGGTCCCGGTCCAGGCGGGGGTCGCGGAGCAAGGCCCGCTCTCGTACCCACTCCAGGACGGGTTCTCAGCAGCCACCTGTAAAGCGGGTGACTACTTCGGAAGCCACTGCACCATTGGCGACGAACCAGTCTTCGCTCCCACTGAAAGACTCTAACCAGCCAAACAAGGATCAAGGAGCCGGTGCCGAGCAGTGCCGAACGGAACCTCGGGAGGTAAGCTGGGCGAAGGGGCCTCCCCTGCTCTCACCTTCCTCCGCTACCCCGTCCCAGACCTTAGCTTCAGCTACCCAGATGACACAGAACCACGACCCGAATGCACTTCATCAGCTTCGTGCAGAAATGGAGGCCAAATTGCATGCTCTAGATGCTCGACTTCAACGCGAGATAGAGACCGCATGTGCTACTATCCGGCGAGAGTTCCGCGATATGCTCAATGAGGCGGTGTCTGCGCTCAAGGACACACTCAACAACACGGTAGCGACACTCCACACCTTAATCAGTAACAGTATCTCCACTCTATCCACCGAGATACAGCAACAAACTGATCGAAACATGCAACAAATGCGCCAGGAGTTCGCCCCTGCTCTCACACTGGCACCGAACACAAAGCGCCCCCCACCCATACACACGCCCTGCCCCTCTCAGGAGTGAAGATGGCGACGCGTAATCCAGATCATCTTGTGGTCTGGCAATGGAACTGCAGGGGGTTCCGCCGCAAGCGGGGCCCCCTGCAGCAGTACATTGCCATGACCTCAATGGCACCCGACGTCATACTCCTTCAAGAGCCCAACTGCACCCCTTCCCTCTCAGGCTTCGAGGCGTACGGTAGTGATTCGGGTCTCATAGGGGCACTTGTGTCTAACCGCCTAACGGTACGCATACATTCGGTCGCCACTGACGTTCCCCATCAAATTATAGAAATAATCACGCACACCAAGCGCAGCGACAGCCTTTTCATTCTCAATATTTACAGCTCCCCTCGTGCCCGTACACACAATTTTCATTATCTTTTTACAGAATTTAGCAAGCTCGGGGATAAGTTGTTGATCTGCGGGGACTTCAACGCCGCGCACTCGGTTTGGGGATATCCTAAGAGCACAGGAAAGGGAACGAAACTGTGGGACACCATTTGTAATATGCGCTTCACATTGATTTCTGACCCCACACAACCCACCCGCGTCGGGAATAGCGTCTCACGAGATACGTGTCCCGATCTCACGATGATTCGCGGTACTGGGGCTGTCATATCTAGTGGGCCCTTAGACGAAACTCTTGGGAGTGACCACCACATCATCGCAACCGCCCTTCCACTCACCAGTTCGCGCCGTCCTGAACGTAGAGTTCGTATAACGAATTGGGCTAAATTTCGAGAGCTTCGGACTGCCAGTCCAGAAGTGGATGGCTACGACGACTGGCTTGCGGCCCTAACGGCTGACCTCGACGCCACCACGCATTCGATCACCACTACGCCTATCAATCCCGACGTCGACCCGCACCTGCTCCACTTGTGGGACGCTAGAAGGGGACTGACGAAGCGTTGGAAGCGGCAGCGCCTAAATCGTAAACTGAAACTTCGGATTGCGCGTATCACGCGAGAAGCCCAGGAATACGCCCAGACTCTCACGCGTAACAACTGGAGGGGATTTTGTAACAGTCTTTCCGGCACCCTGAGTACTGCTAAGACATGGAGCATTCTCCGAGCACTTATAGACCCCTCGGGCACCAAGACGCAGACACAAAAGCGGTTGCATGTCCTCACCCACTCGTTTAGGGACTCTCCCGACCGTCTCCTGCAGGAATTGAAGGCGCGTTATGTCCCTTCTGGAGCGCGTCCCCAGTACCACCCGTACCCGTACGACACAGATTCGCCCAATGCTGTAGACGCCGACATCACAATTCAAGAGGTCCGCTCCGTTTTAGAGGATATCCGCAAGAATTCAGCGCCGGGTATTGACCACATCCGGTACACGACACTTCGAAACCTCAACGACGCAGATCTTACGCGCCTGGTGGACACGTTTAACGAGCATTGGCGGAATGGCACGCTACCCCAAGCATGGCGACACGCGGAAATTTCCCTCATCCCAAAACCGGGGAAGCCCATCTCTGTCGAAAATCTCAGGCCGATCTCCCTTACATCATGTATCGGCAAGCTCATGGAACACGTTGTCGTTGTCCTGCGGCGCTTGCAGCCGTTTCTCGAGGGCCAGTCTTTTTTCTCGCATACGCAGTTCGGCTTTCGCTCGCACTTATCAACGCAAGACGTGTTACTCCAGTTGAAAGGGCAGGTCTTGGGTCCATCGCGGGGGGGTCCAAACCCGCGCTTTGCTTGCGCTAGACCTTAAGTCGGCCTTTGACAATGTGGAGCACAACCTCATTCTCAGCAACCTCGCCGAATCACGCTGCGGCGTTCGAGTTTACAACTATGTCCGAGCCTTTCTTCGTGATCGTACCGCAACAATTGGTATAGGCCCTCATCGCTCGAGTATCATCCACCTACCGGGCAGAGGCACCCCTCAAGGAGCTGTGATTTCACCAGCACTTTTTAACATCGCTATGTCAGGTCTCCCCAAACAACTTGAGCAAGTTGAGGATGTGCACCATGCTATCTATGCCGACGATATCACGTTGTGGACGTTTCGGGGATCTGACGGTGCCATTCAAGACCGGCTTCAACAAGTGGTACAAGTCGTCTCAGACTATGCTCGACGGGGCGGCCTCACTTGTGCCCCAAGCAAGTCTGAGCTCCTCGTCTTTCGCGGCCGCAGTAAGAATCCCCCACCCCACATCCATGTACTCGTCGAAGGAACACCTATACCTCAGGTAGAGCGGGCACGCATCCTCGGACTTCACGTTCAAGCAGATGGCAGGGCAAGACACACCATCTCCTTACTCTCGCGCCAGACGGAGCAGATCATCGCCATGTTTCGACGCGTAAGTAATCGACGCTCGGGACTTGGGGAGCGGGACATGCTTCGACTAGTGGACGCGTGCATTATAAGCCGCTTTAGTTATCACCTTCCCTTTCACCGGTTAACGCAAGGGCAACGTGAACGGGTGAACACACTCATCCGTAAGGCCATCAAAACCGCGTTGGGGGGTTCCGCACTATACTTCTACGCAGCGCCTTCTGCCACTAGGAGTACACAATACCCTCGATGAAATCCTCGAGGCCCAGTAGATTAGTCAGCGCCAACGCCTTCTTCTCACCCCAACGGGTAGACAGGTACTCCACCGCCTGGGTCACCCAGTACCCCCTGAACCCCCGGAAACGCAGGAGACTTCCGTGCCACTCGAAATCGCTCGAGTACTTCGCGTACATCCCCTTCCACGCAACATGCACCCTGAGAGCAACACCGGTCGCCGGCGGGCACGGGTGAGGTACCTGAATCGCACTCTCAGCGAGGTTGAGGAGGATAGGGTCTACTACACGGACGCGGCTCGCACGGCAAACGGACACACGGCGGTGGTGGTTAGCGGCGCTCATGAGATAGTAAGTGCTGCCTCTATCTCCTCCCCCATCTTCAGCCACCGACTCGGGCGAGATACTAGCGGTTACCCTGGCCATCCAACACATGTTGAGCCTCCCCGAGGACACATACTACATAGTCACCGATTCGCAAGCGGCATGTCGGGCTTTCCTAACAGGTCGCGGCATTCCAAAAACCTCATATTCTGTGCTTTTACGCACATCGAAAGTTACTTCACACAACAGCCACATCATACACCTGCTTTGGACTCCTGGTCATGCCTCACTGTCGGGTAATGAACGCGCTCATGCGGCCGCTCGAGAACTCACCCTCCGAGCAGCCCCGTGCAGTGAGGCGGCCAACACAGAGCTAGGTTCCCCCACTTCTCACATACCACGACGTCACACAGCATTACAAACGCCAACGACAGCGATACCAACTCCCACCAGAGTCCTTCACACGAGAGGAGGCTGTAGCGCTTCGCCGGCTGCAGACCCGAACTTTCCCAAATCTGCACTTCATGCATAACATATACCCTACTCGTTACACCGACACCTGTCCAGGATGTGGCGCTACCCCCACAACCTTCCACGTCACCGTCGAGTGCACCGCTGCCTACTTCCCTCCCCTCCCACCAATCCTTCGGCAAACCCGTACCTCAGAGCAGTGGGAAGGCACCCTTCGCGACGGCTCTCCCGAGGTCTGTCGGGCTCTCGTTCAGCGGGCCCGGGCTGTCGCAAAGGTTGTCATAGGTGTCCCGGAATAGGGACCCTCCCCGTTTTCTTTATTTATTTTTTTTTAAATAAAAATGTTTTCATCATCTCGCGTCTGTGCGACTCGCGGTAAAAAATTAAACAAGAAAGCACGCGCACATTCGGTTTGTGTGTTATCCCACTGAGAGTGTAAAAGAAAAAAATTCCCCATCTCCCGCTAAAGGGAACCATGTGTGGATGCGAAGCAGCGGGGAGATAATTATCTTGAGCGGGAGGAACGTCGCCGCTCTCATTTCACGGCAGCGGTCCGGGCGCTCATCGCGGCGCTGCACAGGAGATAGAATGAGGCGCGCGCGCTCCGTCATTTTCATACCGCGGAACTACCGTGGCACCCCAGCGGAATATGCAGCTGTCGCAGCACCTGTCGTGCGCGCCGCTCCGTACAGGATTCCTAGAGGAAAGGACGGGGGGGGGGGGACCGTAGGAGAGGAGAGAGAGGGGGAAGGGGACGTGAATGCGCTGTGGGGGGTGTGGGACGCGGGAGCCGTTCCGTAGAGTGGAGGATTTCTAGAGGAGAGAGGGGAAAGGACGCGCATGCGCTGTGGGGATGTGGGAAGCCGGAGCCGCTCTGTAAAGTAGAGGATTCCTAGAGGAGAGAGGGGAAGAGGACGCGCATGCGCTGTGGCATGCGGGCGCCGCTCCGTAGAGTAGATGATTCCTAGAGGAGAGAAAGGGGGTGAGCGTGGGAGAGAGAGGGGGGAGGGGACGCGCATGCGCTGCGGGACGCGGGAAGGACTAAGCCCCCCTCCAAACACATGCAAGCAAGATCAAGGAATGGGGTCAAACTGGGCGACAAACACCACCTGCCTAGCCATTGCTAAGCAGCCTCTCTGTGCTCTCGGCCATGACTCAAGGAATGGGGTCAACCTGCAGGTGCGACAGACACCACCTGCCTATCCATTACTAAGCAGCCTCTCTGTGCTCTCGGCCATGACTCTGATGATTGTAGTAGGGTTGACGGCCTTCATATTACTACAGTGTTCTGGTTCGCATAATGGGTGCTTCCCTACTTTTTGAAAGTGGCCGGACGCGGGACGCGGGACACGGGACGCGGGACGGGGGGACGCGGGACGCGGGAGGGACGGACAGAGCCCCGATCATAAGATGCTTCGCATCTAAAAATTCCCCATCTCCCGCTAAAGGGAACCATGTGTGGATGCGAAGCAGCGGGGAGATAATTAGCTTGAGCGGGAGGAACGTCGCCGCTCTCACTTCACGTCAGCGGTCCGGGCGCTCATCGCGGCGCTGCACAGGAGAGAAAATGAGGCACGCGCGCTCCTTCATTTTCATACCGCGGAACTACCGTGGCGCCCCCCAGAGGAGTATGCAGCTGTCACACCACCTGTCGTGCGCGCCGCTCCGTAGAGGATTCCTAGGGGAGAGGACGGGGGGGGACCGTAGGAGAGGAGAGAGAGGGGGGAGGGGACGTGCATGCGCTGTGGGGGGTGTGGGACGCGGGCGCCGCTCCGTAGAGTAGATGATTCCTAGAGTAGAGAAAGGCGGTGAGCGTAGGGGAGGATAGGGGGAGCGGACGCGCATGCGCTGTGGGGGGTGTGGGACGCGGGGGCCGCTCCGTAGAGTAGAGGATTCCTAGAGGAGAGAAAGGGGGTTGAGCGTAGGAGAGAGAGGGGGAGGGGACGCGCATGCGCTGTGGTGGTGTGGGACGCGGGACGCCGGAAGGATGGACGGACAAAGCCCCCCTCCTAACACATGCAAGCAAGATCAAGGAATGGGGTCAACCTGGGCGACAGACACCACCTGCCTAGCCATTGCTAAGCAGCCTCTCTGTGCTCTCGGCCATGACTCTTATGACTATGGGAGTGGTTGACGGCCTTCATATTACTACAGTGTTCTGGTTCGCATAATGGGTGCTTCCCTACTTCATGAAAGTGGCCGGACGCGGGACGGGGGGACGCGGGAGGCGGGAGGGACGGACAGAGCCCCGAGCATAAGATGCTTCGCATGTAAAAAATTCACAGCATATCCACGAGGTGAATGATGATGAGTGGGGCGAATCTCCGGAGCGCAATCGTCGAACATGAAGCTTTAAGGCAGACGCCACCTGTGCTCGTGCGTCCTCGGCGTTCCGGGCAGGCCCTCCCAGGAAAGCCGTCCACGCTTCCTCGGCCATGGAACCCGCCCACCTGCCACCGCACCAACCACAGTTCGGGGACAGCGTCTATGCCTCCTCGTCACCCCGTAACCTTCCGGCTCTGCGAACGCTGACCGGGGACGGCGTCCAGGCCTCCTTGGCGGCTCAACTTTCATTCATCGGCGCCGCGATACCAGTTCACGCTACGGCACAACACGGGCTCCTCTCGTCTGGGAACGTGGTTAACGCTCCCATCGGCGCGGTTCCCGTGAAGTGGACTCTATCATCCCATCGGCCTCCAACGGACGCCGTCCACGCGTCCTTGGCTATGGGTTGTGCCGCCGTGAGTACCGGAGTCGCCGCATGCTCCGCGCTCAACGCACGGCGCTACATCGACACCATGCCCCAGCCAATCTCCAACCTTGGCCCGAGGCACCCCTGCGTGTCCTCGGTGGTTGTGCATTGGCCTGTCGGGAAGCTCGACGTGCATCTTCTACTCCCCTTTCCCTTTTCCCCCAGTGTAGGGTAGCCAACCGAACTGCTATCTGGTTAACCTCCCTGCTTTCTCCCTTTTGTATTCCTTCCTTCATTCCAAACCGTAGCCGGAAGCATGTTCCTTGTCGGCGTTCCCGTATTCGAGGATCTGCCCGCTGACATGATACTAGGAGCTGACTACCTCCTCTCTGGTGAAGCTTCACCTCACCGTTGATCACGATGGAGTCCACCTCCGGTGCTCGACTCCGAGTACCGCGTCGGCCCGACGATCCCAATTATAACAGCGCTATCTATCCTCTTTAATCGTCAACTATACAAAAACCACTAACGCCATCTAGTGATATTATTTTTAAGGACATATACACACAACGCCATCTAGTGAGCAATTCTTAAAACTAACTAGAAGTGGCTACTACAACATACTATTACAGAGGATGGAACGACCCACACCCTAAGGAGCATCGCCCCTAAAAGACATGGTATAGTCAGTCGAATGGCCACACGCTTTCGCCGTACACACCTTGGAATGTACAAAGTGTTGTTCAATTTTTATTTTTACAGCGCAACTGTTAAGCTTGGCGTTACGCCGTTAACCGTAGACAGAAAACTATCGTCATCATGGACCGTCGCGCTTTGTCTTCGTCTTCTTCAACTTCTGCTTCGCTCCCAAAACACCTGCGTCGATTTGTACGGCGAGAGATGCGATAATAGTGATGGGCGAGAGAACGAGTACAGAGAGAGACAAACAAAAAAAGATATAAAAAGGGATAGAAAAAAAACATTCTTCGCAAGGCGGGATTCGAACCCGTGATTCGAAGGCGAGCGTCGTAACCGATCGGCTATCCAGGCACGCTAGCAGAGCATAGTATAGCCTTGTATAGACCTTTTTTAACGTGGGCGCCGCCATATTGTTTAGCGGGCACCGCCATCCCTCGTCTGGCAACTCCTCTGGCATGTGCGAAGCTCCACGTTTGCATGGTAGGTATACGTGCGGCCGCAGTTTTAGTCGTTTTTTTAGTTCTGACGCGGTGAATTTTGATAGAAGTGGTGCAAGTTCTTTAGAGAATTAGTCTGTGAGACGTTTGGAGTAGGTTTAAGCCGTTGATAGTCAATTGTATGGTTATACGGTGCCGCGAAAGAGTTCCTCTTGATGGATGCAGTATATTTACAGCACTGACTTTCTGCTCAAAGAACTCGCAATATTTTCAGCTCTTTCCTTTCCAGGAAGAGCAGCAACACTTCGAGGGCACAGTTAAGTTTTTTCTCGCGCTGTAGTTATCGGCTTTTCTAACGCGATTCGTTTACGCCACGCCGTCGCATCGGCTACCGCTCTTACACGAAGCCGTGTGTTGACGTTTAGTGGTTAGTTCCATCTCATGGCACGGACGGCTTTTTTCTCTGCCTTGAAACTTATCTCGATTGTTTTTCAACTCTCAAGGAGTGACCGGTTCTTACTCGTTTATTTTCCACAGGTGTGCACTTGAATTCAGCTGTTTGCATCTGCATGGTACATCAAACGACGCTGACCTGCCAGTGCGTTTCCTTATTTGAGAATCGCGATAATTGAGCGACTCCCGGCGCGTTAAAATGGCTGGAGTGTCTGCTGACAGTGAAGCAAACAGTGTACCCGATGTTCCGCAGTGCGTGCCAGTGCTGGAGCCTACGATCAGCCTCGGAGGTGAGTTGTGTGCGTGTTTCATCATTTCAGTGACCCCCGCTGCGAAGTGAGGGATCTCTCACACGTGTGAATATCGCCGTATGAACTGCAGCAGTCGCTGTGTTGAGCCAAATTACAAAGCTCACCATTAGATCTTGTACATCATAAAAAAATAACAATAAAGGGAAACGAAAACAATATCGGTGTTTATGCATGTGTGTTCACGAGTGGCGCTAAGGCGATTCTAGCTTCACCGGAAAGAACGTTGCATGAGCGATTGCAAGTGTTCTTTTTTTTTTCCAGTCTGCCCACATGCGATTGCAATTTGCGTGGAGTGCCGGCAATTCGAAAATTTTCGGGCACTTGCCGATTTCTAACCTTTGACGTAACACAAACGGCAGCCTGCAGCCAGCTGAGTACTTTAGGCTGTGTTCATCGACAGCTGCCTATGCTTTCAGCTTTCGCTACCGTACGGTTGCCCTGCCAGCTTTTCCTAGTTAGTGACAACAACACTTGCATTGATAATCTGTGCTTCTAGGTAACAATGTTGCCGCATTTACCACTGCTAGCAACAAAACCAGCTGCATAGATGAAAAGCAGTTTGTTGATGCACATAACAGTTGGGGCTCAATAATTGTTGCCCTAACACTGTGTGCCATAGGAACCTAAAAAAAAAAAAAAAAGGTGCAGAAGCTGTAGGAGGGTCACATTTTTGCTTTGTTAGTAGCTTTATCATGAACCAACCACTTGTTAAATGTGTGTGTGATATGCTGCTTGTTTCAGCAATGTGTGCATTGGGAAAATATATTTGCATTGGGGTAATGTATTTGAGTATATTTTTACATAGTAGCTGTATTTCATGACGTCATGACATTACTGCTTGAATGTTCAAACTAATAATTTTTTTGTTTTCTTTTTCACAGGTGGCAAGTCTTACCAGCACCCGTGTGTGATTTCGAACTGGTGTGATGACATGCGAAAGTGGCCACAGGTACAGATGCCACACATAATTCATTACCTGCTCACGAACAAAGCTTGCGACTTGCGAGAAGTCAACTCCTTCAGAAGTATGCAGTCATACACATATCTGCAAAGTGGATGGGTAGCACAAGTTCTTGTTCATGAAATTGATGAAACACATGTGCTCCTGAAGTGTCAAGTACAGGCATCACAGTCAATTAAAACACACCATGACGCATGGGTGTGCTGCCAGCGCAATGGACAAGTTGAGAATAGCGGATGTACATGCATGGCTGGGAGAGGGAAAGTATGTAGCCATGTTGGCGCACTTCTTTGGAAACTGGACATGGCCGTGTCAAAAGGCCTGACAGGAGAGGCATGTACCGACACATCAGCAGCCTGGAACCGTGGAACGAAGAGGAACCTTGAACCAGCTGCTCTGGCAGACATAAATTTCAAGGTACAGCTGAGGACCATTGATAACGACACCACCAAAAAAGCCATTCCAGTTTTGCCACAACTACTCGGTGATGACACCGATGTGGAGAACTTCTATAAGAACTGCCCTTTCGAAGAGATTGTCAATGCTCCAGGTGAGGAATCTGCTTCACTTTCACATCTATTAACGAGATTTGTGATAAGAGAAAAACAAGTTCACTTGTATCAGCGTTACTCAAACTTAAGTAAGACGACTGTAGGTATTACACGGTGTTTTGCTTGTTTTCTAGTGTTCATGACAGACAATATCAGAGAGAGAAAGAAAGAGACACAGATGGACCCATACAAAAATGATTTATAGGATGCAGGATCACTGGTTGAAACTCCGAAAACAATCGTGCAAGGCATGTGCAATCTATGACGGAGCAAAAAATGGTGGCACTTTTAGTAATGAATACAGGAGTACTAACACATTCTAAACAAAGCTTATTGCTGCGCAGAGTTTTAATTATTAACTTTTCAAACAAGCCAGCAACTGCACCCTGTTTATTTATATGCATATTTACTTATTCACAGATTGCTACTGTGGCTACATGCATAATGGAGGGAGCATGATGCACATAAATTAAAAACAAAGCTTCATAAATCAAGGATAAGCAGATGGAATAAAGAAAGCAAACACAAAAAAAATCAACAGAAAAGTTATCAGCAGTGAATATGGCATGCCCTCAAAAGTGCGGTCAGTAACCACTTCAGCCAGGTTGCTTCATGTAGCAATAGCATGCAGAAATAATTAGTATTTTAAAGGCTTTAGTAGGCATTGAATGTCATGGACGTTACTAGCATGGTGTCAACAATATGACACAAGATAAAGAGGCAGGTGGTAGTTTTTTTCTAAATCCAACAATTTTAAAGTACGTGTTGTACAACATGAGCTATTCTCTTAGAATACTAGGATTGGGCTTCTTGGTACATGATTATGAGTGCAATCAGTGCAACCGACAGGAGGGGGATAGAACTTCCAACAGTTTATTTCGTTGGAAAGTCTCACAGAAACATATTCAGTTTTGTTTATCTTAAGATTGGAAAAAAAAATACACATTCAGATATATACAATCTGAAACCCTCTTAAGTGCTAATTGATCTAAGGTCTGTAGAATGCTAGCTTGTGAATAATACATTATGACATTTCAAAGCATGTTATTTTGCTTCGTAAGCCTATCAGTTGGATAATGTTGTTTACTTGCACAGTGGCTGTCACCTGAAATTGACATGCTGTAAAGAACTGTTCTGTTGCAAGCCACAAAGTGTATGTTTCTTGCTGAAACGTGAAGCCGGGTTTAAAGGTTAGATATCTTGTGCCTCTTGCCTTCTGTTGTATCAAGTTTTCTGCGAAGCCGCAGCAAGTGTGTTGTACCTAGAAAATTTAATTGTCCCTTGCAATTTCATGCTTGGGTTTTAAATTTTGCATAACAGCATTGCCTACCTTTAACTAGACTTTTAAGAATAAAAGTGCTGTTATGACATAGCTGTACTGAAATAACTTCACTAGGGAATACCACACTGCCATGCTATGGTCTTTTGAGGCCACTGAAAATTTTATGTTAGGGCAATGACTAATACAGTTGACCTTCAGAGATAATTTTTTTGTGCTCTGACACTACTTTTTTGTGGGAGCTTGTATGGCATTTGCATGGTACATGTGTGTGAAAGTTTGTGTAGGCATGCACAATCACATTACTGTGATTCTTAGATGTATGTATTTTTACTCAAGGTACCCTGCTTCATGCTACCATGACAGCTCCATTTCGACAGCTTCAGCAACAACGGGCCACACCTACCATTCAGCACAGTTCTCATGACAGTGTCGACAACTTGCCCCATGGATGTGTGATGTGCAACGACTTTTACATGAAGTACATAGTGCTTTCAGATGCTGCTGTGGCTGCGTTAGAGATGTCAACAAGAAATCAGGGGAATCATTTGTGGCATATGTCTAGGCGGCTACGAATAACAGCCTCAAACGTTCGCAGAGTTCCCAAAAGGGCAACAACTTCAGTTGTAAAAGCATTGCAATGCATCACTAACCCAAATTTTTGTGGTAATGCAGCGACAAAACATGGATTAAAGCATGAAGCAGTGGCACGACTGCAGTTCCAAAAGGATTTTGGACTTGTTGTAGAGCAGCGTGGAATATTCGTGTGTAAGGAAAAACCATGGCTGTCCGCAACACCTGATGGAATTATTGAATCCCACGGTGCGATTCTCGAAATCAAGTGTCCATTTGCACAGGACTGCAAAAGAAGTCATACGGCGTGAAAAGTATGACGTGGTAGAAAAGGGAGGAACTTATATGTTAAATAAGAATGGCCCCAACGGATATTATTCCCAGGTACAGTTCACCATGCTGTGCACAAAGAAGCAGTGCTGTTTTTTTTACTTGTGGTCACCTAAGTCAGCAATTCACATAGAGGTACCATTTGACTTCAGTTATGTGACCAACGAAATGCCACGACTTCAGGAGTTTTATTTTTGTAAAATGCTTCCATGCTTGCAAGAAATGAAAAGCAAAGGCACACTTGATTTGAAAGAATATTGTAAAATTGCAGATATGTAAAACCAAATGCTGTTTCACGTCTATTTATTTTTATATAGCGTGCCTTAACGTTGAGTGTTTGCTTGTATGAACTGTTTTGATATTCAACCGGAAGAATTGCTTATAAATGAACAGTGTATGTGCAATGTTAAGATTCGAAGCTGTATGTGAGCAAGCTAGATGTGTTGTATAAGTATACAGTGCTAAGCCACACACTTACAGGGACTGACAACTAGCCGGAACGTGTGATTATATCCTGGTAGCAATTAAAAGACAGCGAAATATAGTGACAGAATTCCACATCATTGTCACGTTGTGAGTTGGATTGATATTTTGAAATGTATTTAAAGTACGAAACAACTGGTATGCCGCGCAGTCTAGCGGAAGAGCCTTCAAGCTGGATTATGGGCTATGATCACTTTGCTGTACTTCGTCATGTAGTCGGTTGCTGTGATGCACGCCAAAATTAGTCCTCAATGTTGCAGACTATATTATTGTCTAGCCTGTGCAGCTTACAATGTAAAAGGTGAGAAGTGGCGCTGCCTTCACTGCCGCCCGTGGCCCACTTCAAGCCATGCTCGTGAAATGCATGCATGCGGAGTAAACCACCGCTCCCGCACTCACTATTTTCAGCATGTGTTGCCATGTGTGTATACCACTTAATATTCACCACAGATAGAAAAATTCTGATTAAGAATGTTTCGCTGCGTTTTTCACATTACTATTCCGTGATGTGATGCTCTGACCGATGAGCTTTCCCTTGCGCTAAAGAAAATAGGTGCCATGAAATTGATTGTCAGTCCCTTTAAGGGAACTCTCAGTGCACCTGTGTTTTGCAGTATTTGTTGTGCCTGTGTTTCACTGACACAATATGGTCCAAGTTTCTGTGCTACCGTTCGACACATAATTGTCATATAAAATATTTGATCAGTGCACATTGGACATTAATCAAGTCCAACATTTAGATTACGTTTAATCCTATGTCATTATTCCTATATGTTGTGACTTGTGTAGCTAACAGAAACAATAATAAATAACATTTTGGTAGTGGTATTTATTCCCAAAACATATTTACAAACAAGGACGGGCGCTGAGCTTGTCCTCATATTTACAAAGATATGATGCAACAGCTGCTTGCAGTTACCGACTCGGCTCTGCAATTAACGGTGCCTTCAAGTTACACAGGCCTGCACACACAAATATCATGTCATCAATTGTATTTCTGCACCTGATACTCAATGCACTCTTGAATATCCGGTATGTCTTTATCCTGTTGATTGCCCTCTCTACGTGTATACGTACTGATGCGATGCGTCGAGTTGACGTCACTTCCTGCTCGGACAGTTGGCCTTTCCCTGAAATGCATGATAAATCAGCATGAATGTTAGTCTCTGCTTGTATGAAAGAAGTGGAAGGGCTCGTGCTTTTTCTTTTGTTACACAAGATTAATAAGTGACTGGTTGCACTCAAAATGGGCATCCATAACTATGATAGAAAGTAATGCATGTGCATCATAATACAGAGTTCCAGAATGTCGCCACATAATATGATTCACGAACAATCCTAGAATTTAGCACAATTCCACCCCCCTCAACCGGTAAAAAACGCTAAATTTCTCGAGAATTAACACTGATTATGGTGGTGTGCAGTTCTGTCGAGGGATTGCTCTTCTATTTTTTGCTGAGTTAAGGTAGGTGGTGCGCTGAATGGAAAAGCATTTTACAATAAATGGGTATGTCAGTGAATGTTGGCAACTGAACTCACCTTTGGTGAAGGCTGGCATGTTTAGTTTTATTCCCTGGGCTTCCAAATAGGGTTCCAAACTGAAGCCTCTGTCAGCCATTATCACGTCTCCAGGAATGAGGTACTCTTGTACACCGCTGTTTCTTACTATGAACTTGTCTGAAGCACGCCCACCGTATGCATGGGACACATACATAATAAGGCCATTCGGGGCAATTGCAACCAGAAACTTGATGGTGTTATGTGCCTTGTATTGACTATATGTTTGGCCCCTTGGTTTTTGCTTTGTTGGCCTCTCAAGGGCAACCTCAGTGCAGTCAAATATGCAAGTTGTATTCTCATGGCCATTTTCAATGAATGAAGCTGGCATACTGCTCTGTATCCGAGATCTAGGGAGCCAGACGACAACATACTTCATTATCTCCTTAAGTGATTTAAGCACATTCTTGAATGTGTTACCCACAGTGGCTGGAGCGATCTGAAATCTTGAGGCTAGGTCCCTATAAAGAAGGCCCAGTCTTAGACGCATCAGTGTCACAAGCAGCTGGTCTTCTACGTTGAGTTGTGAGGGCCGCAAAGACGTCTTCTGGACGCAGAGCACAAGCTTCTTGAACACGTCTGGTGATAGTCCAGTGTAAAACTTCAAATCATCTGGAGACATCTCTGTGGCAAGTGAAGTTCTAATACATGCCATCTTTAAGGGCACAGCATATGAATGGTCGGCACATGTGACATCCTCCCATTGTGTGGCTGCTTCCACGTAATGCACCTGCAAATTAGTTATAGTTCTGATGAGCCCGAAATCTGAATACAACAAGCATTATAATTAACAAGAAAGGTACACATCTGCATGATGAGAAAGAAAAATATCGACCAAGCAAAAATAAAGGAGTTAATGTTTCAACGAATAAAAATAACCTTGCATAGTGGGAAATGCACTACTTATTTTTGTTAAATAATGATGCCTACCATTAAAGGGCCCCTCACCAGGTTTGGGCATAACCCACTGACATGGGAATCGTACTAATTGCACAGTGAAAGTTTTGTAGAGTATCAAGCAACTGCAAAGTGTGAAAGCATATGAAATTTCCAAGACGTCGCCCCTTTTGTCTAGAGGGAACTCAGGTTCAGCCAAATGTTAAGACCACATGCACAAATAGCCTCTACATAAGCACTTCCTGCAACATCTCTGATTACAGTACGTGACCTTGACAAACTGTGCAATGCAGAAAGTGCACCTGGAAGTGCATCAAGCAGTTGTAGGAACTTCAAACAGGCGACGCGCGAAATCAAGGAAACTTTATACTTTTTGCAAGTCAGGTCTGTACTTGATTATGCATGCGTAGTATGGGATCCCCACCAAGACTATCTTATAAATAGAATAGAAAGGCTTCAGAACCAAGCGGCAAGGTTTCTTTTAAATAATTATAGCCCCTACGCCAGCGTTTCCCAAATGAAGGCCACTTTGGGATGGGATCTGCTCTGTGTACGTAGACGGAAACTACGGCTTAAACTGTTGCACCAGATATATAACTCTAACACAGGTATCAATCGTCATAGCTACCTTGTTGAACCACACTACACATCCACTCGCTGTGATAACACCAAAAAGATTTCTACTTTTAAATGTAAATCCAATACTTTTTTCTACTCCTTCTTTCCTAAAACAATAAGAGAGTGGAACAGTTTAGCAGACGACTTAGTAAATACAACAAATAATGATTTATTTTTTTTCTATGTTGTGAAATTGTTCTTGCATTAACAAATGTATTTACTACGCGTATTGAAAATGTACTTGTTGATCTATACTTTTGTTACTTTTCTTAATGTTACAGTGATTTTTGTATATGTGTGTATTTATCTCTGCTACGCCTTCCTTTGTACTGGTTATGTTTTTGTTCCCCCCTACGTAATGCCTATATGGCGATGTAGGTAATCTGTAAAATAAATAAATAAAAAAAGCAGCAAGAGAAAGTGCCGATCAAGCACGCATGATACATGCTGAGCACCCTTTTCCCTATTGTTGCCACATAGTACCAGCACTTTAGGAGCAGGGGCTAATCAACTGGGTAGGCACTTCCTAAATAGTACCCAGGGAATTTCTGTGCACTACCAAATTTTTATTAAGGCATAGCAATGGGTCTTTAATCCATGAAGCTACTATAGATTTTGCTGCTCACTTTAGTAGGACTATTTAAACCAAATGCAAAATATTTAATCTGACTGTCAGCGTAATTGACCCAGGAATCAGTTGGTACTCAGATTTCCTTGGCGCTCATGTTATTTCAGCTAGCACTATAACTAAAATCAGCTGAAAACCCTTTAGTTGCAAATCATGTTAGGGCTGTACTCGTTCAAACACTTAAAGGAGGGAATGCGGAAGTTTAGAATTAAGATTCACTTTCTCGACTGAATGTCACTCTAGTTACTCGCATAACAATTCATCATTAGTACCTCTTGATATGGTTCATCTCTGGTTGCTTCTGGTAACACCAAACCAACACCAGGGGCAGGTGTTGTCACCTAGAAGCACATAATATTGCATTAACAATGTTGTTCATGGGAAAGTGAATGCTGCTCCCACTTGTCACACTTTCACATGTGACAGAAGATTTGACACTACCGAAGTTTGATGACAAGACCCAAATAAAAAAAAGATACATAATAAATCGCCTCCTGTTTTCTTTTTTTGAACAAGACCTTGATTATAGCAGAGGCTCCATGCCATGCATGTGTGTCTGCATCCATGCGTACAACAGGGTGTAAAACAAATATAAAACTAATATATTAGAAACTTCTCTTGTGTTATTCGTTTACGGTATCATTAGTAGTAAGCATCTATTATGAAACTGAAGATGTACTGCCAAATGTGGCACAATGTCCAGCTTAAAAAAGGGCTGCTTGATGGTTAAATTTTGTTTCCCATTATTTAAAGCACAATAGGGTAACCCTGGCAAAATATGGAAATTATTTTTTGCCTTTCTGAAGCAGCCTACTGTTTCAAGGTTAAAAAAAAACATACATCAACGTCGTTTCCAAGGTGTCCTGCTTCAGGGAGTGTTTCTTGGCCATCTGAAGGAGCCTGAAAGATTGATAATATACAATGCAGACTGACTATGATGCATTAAAAAAAATGCAATAAGACTGGTTAGCAGAGCAGATTGTCTTCAAAAATGAATTAGTCTGTGTCTCGATGACACTTGAGGCAAGGGGACCTACAACATGCTAAAAAATTACAAGTGTAACAAACTTTATAGCGCTAACTTCATTCGTGTCAATGCTTGTGCGTGAAATGCTGGTGCATGGACTTCATGCAGTGTAGATAAAAACGAGATTGACTCTGAACAAAGGATAGTTTAGATCAAAAGGCATAGTGGCAACCCTTCGAAAACAAGATATAACAGAAATGTTGAATTGCGCAAACAAGACAGGGACTACAAGAAGAGATGACGACACACTGAGCGCAAACTACCAACAAAAGTTTATTTCCTGAGCACACAGTTTTTATGCACCACTCAGACGCCACCAGGCATGTACAACAGTCAATTTCTTAGAAAAGCGAGCTCTTTACTCGATAAGTTAACAGATGGTGTGCTGACGCATTCGGGTCCTAATCTAACAATGTTTTCGGCTTCGATGATTGCTCTTGTCAACTTATCATTCACAGAAGCGACAACTGTACATGCGCTGAGAACAGGTTGACAACCACATGTGTTGCTATGTATCGCAAGCCATCCGTCACGTCCATTTCTAACATTATTATTATGCTCTCTAAGCCTATCATTTATACACCTTCCAGTCTGGCCTATATATATTTTACCACAAGAAATTGGAATCTGATAGACAACATTACTCTTGCAAGGAACATAGTGGACCTTGTGTTTCTTGGCGCATGCATTAGACCTCATATTGCTATTATTGCGGTGGCACAGGCTGAGCAGTTTACGCGGGGCTGAAAAAACCACTTTTATTTGGGATCATTCTGCCACTTTTTTCAAGTTGTGCGAAATGTTGTGGAAGTACGGAATGACGGCTACTTTTTTCTGATAGGCCTAGAGCGCATAATAATAATATTAGAAATGGACGTGACGGATGGCTTGCGATACATTGCAACACATGTGGTTGTCAACCTGTTCTCAGCGCATGTACAGTTGTCGCTTCTGTGAATGATAAGTTGACAAGAGAAATCATCGAAGCCGAAAACATTGTTAGATTAGGACCCGAATGCGTCAGCACACCATCTGTTAACTTATCGAGTAAAGAGCTCGCTTTTCTAAGAAATTGACTGTTGTACATGCCTGGTGGCATCTGAGTGGTGCATAAAAACTGTGTGCTCAGGAAATAAACTTTTGTTGGTAGTTTGCGCTCAGTGTGTCGTCGTCTCTTTTTGTAGTCCCTGTCTTGTTTGCGCAATTCAACACTTCGGATCATGAACCAACAAGCCCGACTCTCAGCCTTCTGAAGATATAACAGCATGAGCACGTTTAGTATAGTGACGTATGCCTATTCCAAGTCACCAGCTGTAGTGGTGGTTCTAAAGATCATAGGAGCTTACATAAGTGATGTACTTGAGAAAAAGGCGTGCAAAAATGTGAGTTTGCACAGCATGAATATATCAAACCTAACATGCATATCTTGTAATTAATTTGGGATTAGAAAATCAATTTAGCATCATTTTTTTTGGTCGTGGTTCAAATAGTAGGCAAACATTTTTGGTGTAACGAACTAAATTACTTATTTGGTATGTGTTTTCACTGTTACACATGAAATATACATACCAGATTAATCAATCCACAATACTCTGCTGTGGGTGGGCACGGCTGTGACTGTACATGCTCGGCTTCATCTGCGCAAGGCTTTTAAAAACATGGGTAAATGTAAACAGCAAGATCAGACAGCTCAACATAATTCAGTTTTGAAGTAGAATAAAACGGATGCCGAATGAACATGAGGCATACACATGATCTGCCGTGAATCATGTATCTACTGGTTACCTAGGTTGTGCCAAATGGCATGGCAACCACACTTGTACAAGTTAGTAACCAATTACAATTACTTCCCTTTTAAATTTAATTGATTGCAGTGGTCAGTTACAGCCAAAACAAAAGTAACCGAGCAATTACAGAAATGCAATAGATTACTTTATATTCAACAGATTACTTTTACATTACATTCCTTCACAATTGTATTGCCATAACAATATAACACGTTTACTCAAGCTACAACGAACTACTGGGACTTACATGTTATAGGAAGGCTGAAGGCTTGCGTGAAGGGTGGGAGGCTTAATGTTACAGCGTTACATGTAATTTTCAACAGTAGTTGGTTTGCAAAGTTGTCAGCGCTGATTTTTCCACGTGGCCTCGTTCAAAGGTTCACTGCTACACTGAACACTCTCTCAACGCGTGCACTGGAGGAGGGGGTGATATTATAGTGTAGGAACACCTTGCACACCAGCTCGTAGTTGTGCATTGCTTCCATGCTAGTGTCCAAGCCCTCTATGAAGTGTCGCGATACGCTGTTGCTGGCGCTAGGGCAATGTGTTGCAGGCTAAGCAAATGGTGAAAAGACAGGCTCTCCGAGGACCCTCCGCGTGAGAAGACGCAGCGGTTGCACAGATATTGGGACGAGAACTGCTGTAGAAGACTGGTCACACGTGATTATGAAAAAAAAAGAAATTGATTACCGGTAATCGATTACTTAACATGCAACTCTGACGGTAACTAACATGATTGTGCAGTGCTGTACTTGGGAGAAAACAGGGGTGAGAGAGGAGTGTGCAGAAGTTTGAGCACCATAAACAGATCAATATTAATATACATTTTTGTTTATGAATATGAGCTTGCTAAATGAACATTTGATTTAGCAAGTTTTTCATTGGTCACGTATCGAACCATGAGCTAATAAACAGTTTTTTTTTTGTTTGTGTGATGAAATGAGATCACGTACTTGATAGGTCAATCCAGAAGTGTCAGGTGTGCTTACACATGGCTGAGTCTGCACAGGCTCAGCGTCATCTGTGCCAAGCACGACCTTCATGGTGCCAAGCTGTGGAGAAAGAAACATCGAGATAACACAATATTAGGGCACTGACAAAATATAATAATGGCCTTAAGAATTATCGAGATAACACAATATTAAGGCACTGACAAAATATAATAATGGGCTTAAGTCTCTTCGTGTTCATAATTTAGTCAATGAAGGTCAAAAACAAAGAAGCTTGTGCATTACTAACATCAGCCACGACCATTTTTCGCACGGTTAACAGAGTAACTGGAGCTCTGTACGCAAGTGTTGAAAAACTGGCGCAGTGCTCTCCCGCGCACAGATAGGTAATACTGCTGTCGCATGATTCACAGTCCGAATCACACTTGTCTAGAGCGGTCGAGCGCGCGGCTGGGGCGCTGATGCCGTCCGCAGCTGCTATCTCGCGTTCGTTGATGCTTGAATTAGAGCGCAAGAACCTAGCCAGTGGTATGACTATGCTTGCTATCATTACGGCGTTGGTATCTGCTCATTTTGAGCAAAAAGCGGTGGCTAAAGAGATTGGCTGGCCACTCTAACAAGTGTGATTAAGGCTGTACTCTCCGCCGCGATCGAACCCGATCGTGATTTTTTTACATTTTGTAGCTATTGGCTTATTTTCGCAAGCTGCACAATAGAGTCAATCAACGCCGTGAAATTCAATCCAGATAGCGCTTGATCACGATCGAAAGTGCGCCGTGTGTCTGTGCGCAGCAGACTGTTTGGCGACATACCCTTCGTTTCTTCGTAGGCACCAACTCTTGCTTCACTATTCGTCGCCGCGGTACTTTGACCTGCGATAGATTGAAAAGTTACATGGGGCTGTTTATCGGATAAAAATATTGTCATTGTTAGCATAGCTGTAGGCTACGTACCTTTCGTTCATAGCCTAGCTTGAGCATAGGCGTAGGGGCCATTGCGCTTCGTTCACCAGAAAGGAAGTGTTCTGAACATACCCGAGAACACGCGGAAGGCACAAAGTTTTTCCTATTTAAGCTTGCAAGCCATAAACGACGCTGATCCTCGTCAACAGGAAAACGATGTAACTTGAAGAGCCCGCAGCCGCAAAGACTCCGCGTCTGGTGATGCACTTCGCATGTTTCTTCCAACAGCAGTTTCCTTTTTCTGTAGTTGTTGCTACACCCAAAAACAGCACAGTGGTTCCCTGTTGACTTATTACTTTCCGGCATGGCAATGAAAAAGAAAAGAATCCGCAAGTTGACCTACAACACGCAAAAATTCCTCGACAATGACAACATCCCAGCGTCAACGCACGCACTTCAAGCCAGCGAGCACAAGCCAGAAAGGAGGAAAGCGCTGTTGCCAGACCTGTCCTCCTCGCCCGTTAAAAAGGTCTATAGAACAGCAGGATGGTGGGAAAGGAAAGTGGGGGTACAGAGAAGCGATATGAGGATGAGGGAAAGGGGGGGAGGGGAGAGATTAAAGCACTGGAATATGTTACCTGCCGAATTTCGTTTGTTACCAATTTCTCAATTTTTAAATGCCATTGCTGATGTATAGTTCCTTTGCGTGTTTATATTTTGTTTCCACTTACCTGTTCCTGATTGTTCCAATCTGTGCTTTTTGCATATTCCTGTATACCGGGTGTCCCAGCTATTTTTAGCCAAGGGTTAAAAAGTTACAATAGTAGTGCGCAAGCTGGCTGTCAGCGATATGCAACTGATTCCAATTACCTGCCTCTAAAATTGTATTTTTTAACCCTTGGCTAAACACAGCCGGGACACCGGGTATATATTTTTTACATGTACGCCCACTCATGCCATAGCCTTAACGGGCTGCAGTATTTATAAATAAAGTAAAAAAAATAAAATTATCTGCAAAGAAAGAAAGACAGATAGAAAGAGTAAAAAAAACAGTAAGAAAGAAAGCCAAGAAAGAGGAAAAAGCGAGAAAGAAATACATAAAGAGAGCAATAAAGAAGGAGAAATAAACAGGGACAAGAAAGGCATTTAAGAAACAGAGATGAGAGAAAAAGAAAAGAAAAACAGGAAGTAACAGAGACAAAGCGAAACTGGCTCCACACTTCCTTCAGGCTTGGCCCCACTAGTGCCATGCTGCCTCAAATGTTCTTTCATGCATGCTCACTGTTATACTACCATATTCTAAATTTCTTCCAGGGCTGTGTATTTATACGACTATCGGAGAGTAGAAAGTCAGCCTCCCTCAACGTGTGCATCAGACGAGCAACATCAAATCCTAAACTGCACTGTCCATGGAGCCAAATTGCTAAGGGCACGCCTAGCTTAATCGACCCTGAAAAATGTCCATGCTCGATCTGGTTATATTGCAGAGTTATGCTGCCTATATAAATAGATTTACTATAATTTATACAACAAAAAGCACTGCTGCAAAGAAATCAAGGTTCCATCCCGTCCTTTAACCAAACAAGTGTAACATAATGAATATGCCTTGAATGGTGCTGTTTCAATATCAGCGATGAATTCCTCACCAAGGAAGGATCAGGTTCAATTAAAAGAAGCATAGTAGCCTGAGCGAAAAAGAAATGCCGAGAATTACGACACTCCCTATAGTGAAATGTGAGCGCAGCTGTATTCATGTTTTAAAGGCGAAAGACTTTAATGTCTCATGCTCACGTTCATCCGTTCGTCCCTCCGTCCGTCTGTCCGTCCGAGCCCTGGCACGGTACCACGTGGCCGCCGGGGCGCGCAAACGGACGCTGGTCGCGTCAGACTCTACAGCACTTGCGTTTTGCTTGCGTAGCGTCGTTGTGCCCAGCGTGAACAATCATGCAAGGAGGGAGACGCAGGCATCGCGTTCCAGCACAGGCGTTCACCGAACACACTTTAGAATTTACAAAGTGTCCGTCAATTTAAGCGCTGGAACGCGGATAGCGTCTGCACGATGCCCAAAGCGCTAGAATACGAACGCATGCGAAACGGAGGCAGATTAGTCTGGCGTCTCGCTGCGATTGGTTGTCACGATTGGATGTCACGAGTGGTTGTCACCAGCAATTACTCAGAACAGTCGTTATATTAAAACGCTAAGCTATTCCCGTGAAACTTAGTATTTTAGAGTTCGCCTGTTATACATCAAAGTGATGAGCTTAAAAATGGGCATGCATTCGCATGTCCCTGAGAAGATTTAAATAATGTTTTGCAATAAAGGTCCGGCTGCCATTCGAGCTAACAGGCCACATGTTTTCTTTTCCCAACTATGTATAAAAACAATTATCAGGGCCGATTTCGTTTCGTTGGACGATGAAGAAAAGTTTTGTAATATTACCCCATCATTTCAGCGATGTAGAAAATTTGGCGCAGAATATTGGCTTAAGGTGATTACATAATGTGACATTTTAATTCCGGACAGAATACGGTAAGACTGAACACGCTTTCTGCTTCTTTTTTCTAACCTAGAAGAAGAAGAAGAAGAATAACTTTTATTGAGGGAGAGGGATGGGGTTCAGGAGCTCGATGGGTGGGGCCCCATGTCCAAGGCTCCACTGGCGTGTGCCGCCAGCCGGACGTGGTCCAGAAGCGCTAGTTGCACCTCCGGGTCCGAGCTAGCGAGGAGTGCCTCCCATTGCTCCAAAGAGTTTTCTATTTTATACGCACGCTGTAAGCGATTGAGTTTATGTGGCCTTTTAATACATCCCCAAGAGATATGGTAGAGGGTCGGTGGCGAGTCGCGACACCACGGACAATCGCACCCATACAAAGTTGGATAAATTTTGTGCAATCGCAATAGATTTGGATAGACCCCCGTTTGAATTCTACGGAGGTCTATGGCGTCTTCCCCTTTAAGAGATTTGTGGGGAGCGCCATATTTCTGCCGTGCGCGACGCTGATGAGCAAGAAGCTCTCGCGGAGCCAACCGAGCAGGATCGTTGTCTTCCTCCTCGCGAAAGGCATCGTGTGTTGTGTTGGGTGGTGGTAACAGGGAGGGAGGCTGGTGCCCCGCTCGGTTCGTGAGCGCGCGAGCTAGAGCGTCCGCCCTCTCGTTACCCTCTAGGCCTGCATGTCCCGGGCACCAGACCAACCTATAAGTGTTGTTCAATACGTTCCCTAAGAGGCTGCAAATTTTTGATGGGAGGCGGCCTTTCGTAAAGAGTCGGCACGCTTCCTGCGAATCCGAGATTATGGTGATGTACGCCTGCCCGACGTTTCGCTCTCGACTTTTAATCGCCAACGCGATGGCGAAACACTCGGCCTTGGTGATCGATGACGTGTACAGTGATGCGCTGGACACCATGCTTCTCGTGTCGCTGCTTACTATGGTGACTACGGAGCGCTTCCAGTTATATCTGGAAGCATCAACGTATAGCACGTTCTCATTACCTCTGACTAATTTTCTGATCCATTTTATGCGCTCCTCTCTCCTTTCGTGATGTTGTTCCTTGGTCATGTTCCTAGGGATAGGGGCGATCGAGATATGCCTGCGGACTAGGTTCTGGTATTTCTACCAGCGCCTCGTCTAAGTTTTGGGGGTGTGGTGGAATACCCGCCCTTATCAAGATCTCCCTTCCCGACTTCGTCTGGCTGAGACGGTTCCTCTGAGAGATTAATGTAGCTGCCTTCAGCTCGGCGTACGTGTTGTGCACGCCGATCTCAAGCAGCCTGTCTGTCGGAGTGCCTAATGGTAAGCCTAATGCCGCCTTGTAAGCCCCTCTGATAATAGAATCTACTTCTCCTTCCTCGCTCTTGTTGAGCGTGTGGAATGGCAAGCTGTATGTCAATTTGCTCATTACGAGCGCCTGCACTAAACGCACAGTATCGCTTTCCTTCATGCCCTTTTTGTGGAAGGTGATCCGCTGAATCATCCTAGCCACTTGTTTGGTTGCCGATTTAAGGAGACCGATAGTGTGGTTTGCCCTACCATTGCTTTGAACCCAGAAGCCCAGGATCCGAGCGACGGTGACCTCTTTAATTTTCTGATTTTCAATTTCAATTTCTATTTTTCCATTACTTTTGTACCGTTTGCTATGTATTCTGATCACCTCCGACTTGTCGGGCGCGCAGCTGAGACCGCTGGTTCTGGCAAAGTTTTCTACGGCCATTGCCGCCTCTTGCAAAGTATGCTCCTTGCTAGCCAGAGACCCCCGTGTGGCCCATAGAGTGATGTCATCCGCGTAGAGGGTATAACCCAGCTGCGGGACACAGTCCAAGGCCCGCGCGAGTCGACGCATGGCGATGTTAAACAACAGAGGAGATATGATGGCTCCTTGAGGCGTTCCCTTGTTTGGCATTCGGAAAGGTTCAGACCGAACGCTTGAAATACCAATTGTCGCCTTTCTGTCGGTGAGAAAATCCCTTATATAGTTATAGATGTTTTCCCCGCAACCAATGATATTTAGCTCTGAGAGTATGGCTTCATGAGATATATTGTCGAAGGCTCCTTTTAAGTCAAGAGCAAGCAGCAAATGTTCCCCACCATTGGGAACGCCTTTGAGGACCTCTTCTTGCAACAGGAGGAAAGCGTCCTGTGTCGAGAGGCCACTGCGGAAACCCAGCATGGTGGCCGGGAACAGCCCCCCTGTCCTCTATGAAATTTTGAAGTCTGGTGTGAATGACCCGTTCGAAAAGCTTCCCCATGCACGAGGTAAGTGATATAGGTCTGAGCGCCTGCAAGGAAGGCTTCTTTCCGGGCTTTGGAATGGTTATAATTTTGGCCGTTTTCCATTCTGCAGGGACCTTCCCTTTAAGCCAATAGTGCTCATTAAATTGTTTCGTCAAGCTTTCGATGGCCTTGTCGCTAAGGTTCCTTATCATCGCATTCGTGATTTGGTCTTCACCGGGGGGCCGTGTTCCTCTGGGCTGCCTGGGCTGCCGCAAATACCTCCGCCTTTGTTATCGGCTCGTCTAGTTTCTCATTTTTAGCTCCCTTGTAACTCATTTGAGTGGTCGAAGTAGCTGGTGAACTCTCGCCAATATATCTCTCCTTGAGAGCCTTTATGAGGTCGTCGTCCGTGCCCGGAAAGTTTTCGGCGATTTTCTGCAGTGTTCTGCTGGTCGCGGATTTGGACTTATCTGGGTCAAGGATATTCCTTAGGATGGACCAAGTTTTTGCAGTGCTCAGTGTGTTCTGAAGCGAGCTGCAGAACCTGACCCATCCCTCGGTTGCCAATTTGTTTGCGTAGGCGTTTGCCTCCTCAGCCAGAGCCGCGATCCTACGCAAGAGTGTCCGATTCAGTCGTTGGCGTTTCCAACGCTTCAGTAGGCTCCGCCTGTTTTCCCATAAGCTTAAAAGGTGGCTGTCTACTGCTGGCGTCTCCATGGTTCTTGCTATTTGCTTTGTAGTGCTTGCGTGTACCGATTGTATGTACTCCGACCATGCCCTTATTGAGTCTGGTACGGAGTCGGGTGGGGGATCCCGTTTCCTGAACTCTGTCCAATCTGTGATCGCCACGTCACCTATCACTCTGCGCAATTTGGGAGTCGATATGGAGACGCTTATGATGTAATGGTCGCTTCCTAGATTTTCCTCCAGGTTAGTCCAGGATGCGTCTTTGATGTTGAAGGTGAAAGTGAGGTCCGGGAACGTGTCTCTACATACGCTGTTGCCCACTCTCGTGGGCGCGATGGGGAGAGTTATTAAACTCAGGCCCAACCTAGACGCAGCATGTTCGAGACGCGTTCCCTTGGGTGAGTCTTTTGCATAACCCCATGTGGTGTTGGGTGCGTTAAAATCACCCAAAACCAGTAGGCGGTCCTTGTTTCCGGCGACTTTAACAGTCTCAGCAAGGAGCTCGCTAAAGTCCTCGCCTTTGTCCTTTGGAGGACTGTATAAATTGAGTATTATAGTCCTGATAATTTGGTGATTGATCTTCAGGCTTTCTATGCACTCTGCCTTTGCCGCAATCATCTTGCTCACCAGCGTGGCTATGCGGGGATAATTTGGGTTCTGAAAAACGTAATAACCTTGCAGCTTCACCATTCTGGGACCAATTTCTTGCAAGCATATCACGTCAGGTTTAATTGGTGCCGCATTGATATAACTCTGGAGTGCTGCTGCGCGTTTGTGAAAAGTGCGGCAATTCCACTGCCAGATCTCTAATTGTTCCACACTTCTCCAGTTATTTTTGGCCATGATGTATGGGTGCTTCCGCGTCGTCGCTATCCGTCCTTTAGTTGTTTGCTACTGCTAGCGGAGGTTGAGCGAGGGCGCTTGTTTATTGCCCTCTGCAAGCTGCCCACAACTTCATTTACGTACTGCCTTTGAGTTTGTAATTCTTCGCCGACGAAAGATTTTATCTCAATCATGAAATCGGCTAGGAGTTTGTTAACGTTAGCAATACCTTCCCTGTTTTCCCGTAACTGTGCCTGTATATGCTGCGTTATTTGGTCGTGGTTATTTACTGTTGGTTGTGGGGTGGGCGTGATGGTACCTGCGAACACGCTCCCTTCCCCTACTTCAGCCGACGTCGTGGTTCCCCTCGAATGCGCGGGTTTTATTGACGGTTGGTATCTTGTGCTCTCACTACAGTCTCCAGCTACCCCTTGCGGGTCTTGTGGTTGTAGTTTAGCCTCTAGCCTTCTCTCTAATGATGATATTGCCGCCTGTAAGTCATTGCGCTCTTCGGCCATTTGTTTTTTGAGCTGTTTGACCTCTTGGGTCAGCTTCTTATTTTCTTCCAATATTTTCTTATATTGTGGGTTTTCTGTTATAGGAGCATTGGAAGACACTGCCCTCGCAAAGCTCACCTGATTTATGCTTGTCCGGCCGGCGGCTTGCGCGTCTTTCGATTCCTGGGAGGCACCCTTCTCGGCCAGAGGTCCTCCGTGCTTTGGCTGGTTCTTGAGGCTGGATTTTCCTGGGGCCGGAGGTGCCGTGTTGATGTTGCGTTGCTTGTCATTCCTTGAATGGGATCTCGATCGCGACCTTGACCGGGATCTCGATCGGGATCGGGATCGGGAACTTGACCTTGACTGGCGCTGTTCCTGCCGGTCCGAGCTGAACCATCGAGGCATGTGCAGAGCTAGTTGAGGGAATTCTTCGGACGACTTGGCATCACCGGTCCAGTCAGGTTGGCCTCCCTTGTCTTTTGGCTGGTCTATCCTCGATTTTCTGGGAGGAGCAACGTTCTTAAGTTTTTTCTTGCATAGACTATCGCCCGTGGGGTGTTCACCATCACAGATTACACACTTGGGGGGTGCAGTCGTGTCCTTGTGTTGGTGGTTCTCTCGCCCCGCACTTGAGGCACACGTTGACATTTGGAGTCGGACAGACGTCCGTGCGGTGTCCGGTTAAGAGGCATATCTTGCATACCTGTACTGTTGGCTTGTATGGGTAGCAGATTAACTCGGCACCCATTATGTATACGCTTCTCGGCAGCACACTGCCCGTGAATGTGATTATCGCCGTTTTTGACGAACCCAACATTCTTGCTCTCTCAATCTTCACCCCTTGAGTCCGAACAAGTAGGTTCTCCATGAGCTCATCCTGTGAAGTTCCGGCCGGTATTCCGTGAACTATGCCCCGCAGGACGCCTTCGGGGTCGGCCACGTATGCATTGAAGGCGTGGATTTTTCCTTTGATTTTTAATTGACTGATACCTCGCAGCCTACTCGCCACTTCCACGCTTGGCGTAGATAGGATTACAATGTTTGACCCTGGGTGAACCCGCAACAGAAAGTCGCTGCCATTGAAACTTCGTTGGCAGGCATCTATCACAGCCCTGGAGAGTTCCAGTCCCAATATGTCTTTCACCCAGAGACCCTTATGCGGCCTCAGAATTATCTTGATATCCTCTTTTGGCAGAGGAGGCGGGCCGCGTCGTTTCCTCCATCGGAAACCCTGCGTGGCTTGACTTTTTACGTTTTCGGCGAGTGGATCGCTTTGCGATTTCTCGACGGCGTTCACAGCCTTCTCCATCTGGGATTGCTGCTTTTTTGACTGGTTCTTCTTTTGCCTGCGAGAGAGAACGGTATGCCAGGCGTCCTCAGTCCATGCGCGGCGTTCCGAACATGTCGCGTCGCTAGTCCCGTTTCCAAGAGCCGCGTCGGCAGACGCCGGGTCTTCATGGGTACTTGTCTGCGGAGACGAGACTCCACTCGCGTCCGTGTCGGTGGTGCGTAATTCCGGCGTCCGAGAAGGGCCGGGAAGCTCTTCATCGACTTCCATGTGGCGAGAAAAGGCGATCAAGCCCGGCTAGGCATGCTTGGCAGCTTAAAGGAGAGGTGGCCGCCGCGTCTGCCAAGTTAGTCGTAGCGCCTAGGCTGACACATTTCCCACCGGTTTCTTGTCGTGTCACACAAGAGATCACGAAGGTGAAGTAAATATCGCTCACCTGCGGTCCTTGTTTAGTGGCAGCAAGGCAAGTGTTCAAAGTTCACTGGCTGTTAGTCCGTGCTCCCACAATCACACAAAAACCGTCGTACCCCGCACGTCGGAGTGTCCCCGGGACGCGCGACGCCGGTCGTGGTCGTTATGGTGAGCGTCTTGACATGGTCATCCAGTCTTCCGGCGATGGTATCTCGTCGTGAAGTTGATCCTGGCCCGAGATGTTGATACCTACGGGATCCGCACAACTTCACGAAGCAGACTATACGGTTTTTAGATGGGTTTGAAGGAAGTTTCCTCTTGAAAACCTTTGAGAAAGCGGAGCGCAGAGTCAGTATGTGGTCACTGCTTGGCGCCCCCCTGGCGGTCCTCCTAACCTAGAAGCAATATTAATAATAATTATTTATGGGGTTTTACATGCCAAAAAATGATATTATTATGAGGCGCGCAGTAGGGGAGGACTCCGGAAGTTTCGACCGCCTCGAGTTCTTTCTTGTGCACTGACGTCGGACAGTAGATAGACTAATATTTTGCGTCCATTGAACTGTGACTGCCACGGCCGGGATCGAACCCGCGACCTTCGGGTCAGCAGTCGAGCACCGCAACCACAGTACCACCGAGGCGGCTAAACCTAGAAGCAATCAGCTAGAAGTCCACCATACGCAAGAGTTTGAAACACGAAGGATGCACACAATGGTAAAAAAAGAAAAAAAAAGAAAAAAAAAGAAAAAGGAAATCGTCACATAGATGACGAGGTAAAGTATTTCGTCGCATAAATAACGAGAAAGTAAATTAGTGCCGCTAATAAAAACCTAACCTATTAACTCTCGAACTGAAGAAATGTTAGGAATACTATATGAAGTTTTATGTTGCACAGCCATGTTGACTCACTGAAATGTTTTGGAAGATACTGGATAGGTGGAAGAGTAAACTAAATACAAGGTACATTACTAAATGAAAGTTCGTTAAAGGCAAAGACAGCTGTGAGGTGTGGTCATACGAAAAAATTCATCGGCCTCTCAACGGTGCCATCGTTGTCAACTTCACCACCTGGATTTGGCATTTCTTTTTGGGGCTGTTTGATGTATAATTCAATGTTATCGCGATGTTCTTTTTGCATGTGTCTGATGGATCATTCGGAGAAGACATTCTGCACTCGCAAAAACAGCATCGACGTTCAGCTCCTCTAACTTTTCACGATATTACGGAGTTTGATCTTTAATACCTCACGTAGCTAAATGGATGAAACCAATACATACTTGACATGCTTTTGGTTCCACGATAAAGACGAGTTCCATCGCAGCCTGTGAATTCATATCCTGGTGCTTAAGTATGCACTCGAAACTCGGCATCGCGGACTTTTCAGTGCCCTCATAAACTTGTTTTCGTGTGTGAATTGACTAAACAATACCGCCCATTTTGTAAGGGCGAAAGCCTTAAGTTTCTCGCTGAGCGGTCCCTTGAGTGAAACACATTAGGTCATAGGTGAAGGGAGTGCCAGAAACACCCACGTCACATACGTTACCAATTACGTCATGGTATAACGGAATGTGACATCATAATGACGGCATAGATTGCAGAAGTTTGTGATGTCACTATGACGCGGTCGTGACGTCACATGACAACGTCCAAACATAACATCGTCGTTTAGCCGAGGGTAGGCTTGTTTGAGAGGTAATGCAAAACCCCGTAAGGTAGAGAAAGCTTCAGGTGGGGAGCAACAATGCAATTGACAAAGAACATCCATGTAATTTCATGCGTGTCTCGCAGATTGTGACTCGTTATGCCTTGAAAGAAGTCTGGCCCTCGATTGTATAAATTAATGCATTGCCAAGTATACAGCATGCATTCGCCTTCAAGCGTTACAGATTGTAAAAAAGCTGCCAAACTTGGTGTTTTCGGCGAGCCGTACGGCTCACAAAATGACTGTGGGCGTTGGCGTCTTTTGTGGTTCACTATGCAGTTTCATTACGTTGCAGAATGCAGATGCCTGATGGACATCCTTTTGATGCCTTTGCCAATGGGATACGTCTTGATACAGAATATACGTCTACGGTAAGTTGAACTGCGATTCTTTGTTGAAGAGGCTACAACGTTAGTTACACCTG
>JALIZH010021512.1:0-98788 GCA_030522465.1 Rhipicephalus appendiculatus
ATCTACCGAACGTGCCATATATCGCCAGGCAGGACTTCGTGGTTTCCCTGTAAATGCACCTCGGCCACGAAATGGAGAGCGCCCCTTCGAAATCGAGGAATACCTGTCGAGTCGTCAAAGTTCCAGTGGTTTCCAACAACACCAACCTCGAGCAACGACAACGGGGAGGTTTAGGTCGTCGAGCCCCCGCTTTTTAGCAACCCCCCAAGGCGTCGTTCACCAAGCCCGGGTCGGGAAAACTAGAGTCAGTGACCTGTGGAGGCAAGGCCGCTGTCGACGCTAATGCAGAAAAACCTCCATCGCAGACTCCGAACGACGACGACCGACTCAGAAACCAGTGCTTTGGTAACGACGTTGCTTCCGATTTGCGGGTCTTCGTTGATGGCTACGAAGTCATCGCGCTGGTAGATACAGGTGCAGATTATTCAGTAATAAGTAGGCGAGCTTTCTAAAATACTGAAGAAAGTACTGACTCCTTGGAAGGGACCACAAGTTCGCACAGCAGGGGGGCACCTTATCCACCCAATTGGAATATGCACCGCAAGAATCGGAATACGGGGTTTTACGTACGTCGCCAGCTTTATTGTGCTGCCAGAATGTTCAAGAGATTTGATTATCGGCATGGATTTCTTACGACTGAACGGCGCTGTCATCAACTTGCGAGAATCTTGCGTCTCATTCTCAACGAGGCACGCTATCGCTACCTTCGACACTGAAGAAAACGTATATGACCTTTGTATTGCGGATGATGACGTCATGGTACCGCCGAGATCGAGCATATCCGTCGCAGTAACCAACAAAGCGTTCAGTGAATTCGAAGGATTTGCTGACAGCAACACCGAACTCATACTTCAAAAAGGAATCTGCATGGCACGAGGCCTTGTTCAGCTACGAGGTGGATGTACGAATGTTTTGCTTACAAACTTTGGAAATGAGGTGCAACACGTTGCAAAGGGAACTGTCATCGCCAGTCTGCACGATTTCGTTCAGGTTACAGAGCTGCACACTTCTGAAACCAATGAATCTGATTTTGCAAGACGTCCTTGCAGCTATTGACATCGAGCCAGGACTACTACCAAGTCAAAAAGAGCAAATAGAGGGCCTTGTAAGGGAATTCGCCGAATGTTTCTCGATGTCATCTAAAGTCCGACGCACACCTATCGCCAAACATCGCATCATTGTCGACGAGTCAGCGAGGCCTATATACCAGCATCCCTACCGAGTGTCACCTTCAACCGAAAGAGAAGCTATCGGTAATCAGGTTAAAGAAATGCTCCAGGACGACGTAATTCAGCCTTCATCAAGTCCATGGGCGTCGCCTGTTGTCCTTGTGAAGAAAAAAAGACCAGACTACGGTTCTGCATTGATTACCGGAAACTGAACGCCGTCACAAAACGGGATGTTTATCCGCTTCCAAGAATCGACGACACTTTGGATAGGCTATGAGATGCCAGGTACTTCTCTTCACTAGATCTTAAAAGTGGATATTGGCAGATAGAAGTTGACGAACGAGATCGCGAAAAGACAGCGTTTGTGACGCCGGATGGTTTATATGAGTTCAAGGTACTTCCCTTTGGCCTTTGTTCAGCACCCGCCACATTCCAGCGGATGATGGACACAGTGCTCTCTGGTCTGAAATGGCAGTCGTGCCTGGTTTATCTTGATGATGTTGTAGTCTTCTCTGCTACCTTCTAGCAACACTTGGAAAGGCTCCGGGCTGTGCTCACTGCTATCAGGTCAGCAGACTTGACGATAAAACAGCAGAAATGTCATTTCGGCTTCCGTGAGCTCCTGTTTCTTGGCCATGTCATCAGTGCAGAAGGCGTCCGCCCAGACCCGCAAAAACTGAGGCCGTGGCAAAATTTCCGAAGCCAACGGACAAAAAAGGCTGTTAGGCGATTTTTAGGTCTTTGCGCCTACTACCGACGATTCGTCAAGAATTTTTCACGAATCGCTGAACCGCTAACGCGGCTGACAAAAAGACATGCCTTTCGTATGGCTTCATGAACAAGAAGGATGCCTTCAATGAACTACGGAAGTGCCTTCAGAGCCATCCAGTCCTTGCGCATTTTGACGAGGAAGCGGAAACAGATATCCACACAGATGCAAGCAATGTAGGTCTTGGGGCCGTGCTCATCCAATGGCAAAACGGACAAGAACGAGTCATTGCGTACGCCAGCCGCACCCTTTCGAAAGTTGAGGTCAACTACTCAGCGACTGAGAAAGAATGCCTCGCCGTGATATGGGCTATCACCAAGTTTCGGCCGTATTTATACGGTAGGCCTTTTCGAGCTATAAGCGACCATCACTCGCTATGCTGGCTGGCTAATCTCAAGGACCCGTGTGGACGGCTTGCAAGATGGAGCCTGCGATTACAGGAATACAATATCACGGTTGTGTATAAGTCCGGTCGCAAGCACAGTGATGCTGATTGCTTGTCGCGTGCTCCAATTCAACCCGCTGCTTCTACTTCCACCGACGACGGAGAGGATTTTGCATTCTTGGGAGCTGTGACAACTTCAGAGATGGCGCATCACCAGCAATCCGACCCTGAGCTACTCCTATTGATCAAGTACCTACAGGGGCAGTCTGCCGATGTTCCACGAGCTTTTGCCCGCGGCTTGTCAGCGTTCGTCCTGCGAAACAACGTCCTCTATAAAAGGAACTTTCAAAACAATACAGCGACATTCCTGCTTGTCGTCCCTTCACTTCTACGACCCGAGATATTGGAGGCTTGCCACGACGATCCGTCAGCAGGACACTTAGGAGTAAGCAGAACGTTAGCTCGCATCCGCACTAAATACTACTGGCCGAAGCTGCTCAGCTCTGTACGACACTATGTCAAAACTTGCCGGGACTGCCAAAGACGTGAAACCCCACCGTTAAAACCAGCAGGTCTCCTTCAACCGGGGAACCACCAGAGGCTCCATTCACACAAGTGGGAATGGACTTACTCGGCCCATTTCCTACGTCGTCATCGGGGAAGCGGTGGATAATAGTTGCGACCGACTATCTAACCCGATATGCCGAGACAGCTTCTCTAGTTAGAGGAACAGCCGTTGAAGTAGCCGAATTCTTCGTCGCCAACATCGTACTGCGGCATGGAGCTCCTAGAGTGTTGATCACTGACCGAGGAACCGCATTTACGGCCGATCTGATGAAGTCTATTATGAAATTAACGCACACCAGTCACAGAAAAATGACGGCATATCATCCGCAAGCGAATGGACTTACCGAACGACTGAACAGAACGCTGGCTGATATGTTGTCGATGTACGTGGACATAGAGCACCGTACATGGGATGAAATATTACCCTATGCAACATTCGCCTATAACACCGCGATGCAAGAGACAACGCGGATGACGCCATTCCAACTTGTTTTTGGCCGGACGGTCACCACACCTTTAGATGCAATGTTACCTATTGACGAGACGTCCGAGAATGACTATCATGCCAGCGACTATCTACAAAGAGCAGAAGAAGCAAGACAGCTGGCGCGATATCGTATTCACCAACAACAGAAAACCGACACGCATCGATACAATCTGCGACGAAGAGACATCCAGTACGCACCGGGAGACAGAGTATGGGTGTGGATTCCCGTACGGACACGTGGCCTATCAGAAAAGCTGCTTCGCCGCTATTTCGGTCCATATAGAGTACTCCGCCGCCTCGGCTCGCTGAACTACGAAGTTATTCCAGAGGGCCAGGATATTTCGTCACGACGACGGCATCGCACAGAAATTGTGCATGTCGTCAGGATGAAACCGTATTACGACAGGCAATGAACCATCGAGGACACAACGCTGTTCGACGATAACTGCATCCACGAAGAGGTGTTATGCATAACCGCCAAGCAACCAGTTTGTCGAGAGCATCGGGACGATGCACTCTGGAAAGGGGGGCAATGACACAGTGTGATTTCAAGTTACGCGCGCTGGCCGATCCCTATGCCCTCCGAACGGTTTGCGGCATACGAGGGGAACCAAAGTAAAAGTGTGGCGGAGAGCACGTGCCTGCGGGACCCAGTCTACAGCAGCTGCACGCGACCCATGGGAGACACAAGAAAACGTGAAGGAGAAAGAAGAAGACTGTTCTCCGGACTGCTAGTAGATTTCCTCCTAGCTGTTTTTTTTCATTCCCGGGCACAAGTTCGCCCCAACTACGTTAGTTTATTAAAGTGTGTTTTGAACTGTGCGTTACAAATTCGCAGCGTGCGCGTTAACTAAAAGCGGACTGCGGGTCTCTATGTCCAGTCCGAGTCTTCTGTCTCTCATTGCCCATTAGCAGCGATTGGGATGTTCCAGTAGGAAACACCGGTCCATCACTGCGTGCTTTGCGCCCCCCAGGTTTCTCTCCTGTGCAACGCTGCGATGAGCGCCAGCGTCAACGCCGCCGCCAGTGTAAGCGTTAGCGCCCGCTGCTTCGCATCTACACATCGTTCCCTTTAGAGGGAGATGGTGTAATCTTTAAGGCGAAAGCTTTTAATGTCTCATGCTCACGTCCATCCGGTGTCTGTCCGTCCATCCGTCCGTCCGTCCGTCTCTCTCTCTGTCTGTTCGTCCGTCCGTCCGTCTGTCCGTCCATCCAACCGAGCTCTGGCACGGAGCCAGGTGGCCGCCGGGATGCGCAGACGGGCGCCGGTCGCGTCGGACTCTATAGCGCTCGCGCTTTGCTTGCGTAGCGTCGCTGTGCCCAGAGTTTGCAATCATTCTGACCGACACCGTCTCAATGGACCCAGGCGTTCACGGAATATACTTTCCAATTTACAAAGGGTCCGTCAATTTAAGAGCTGGAACGCGGATGGCGTTTGCACGATGTGCAAGGCGCGAGAAAATACTAACGCATGTGAACGGAGGAACATGAGTCTCGCGTCTCGTTGCGATTCGCGGTAAAAAATTAAAAGAAGAAAACACGCACCCATTCGGTTTGTGTCTTATCCCTCTGAGAGTGTAAAAGAAAAAAGACATGGCATAATCAGTGGAATGGCCACACGCTTTCGCCGAACACACTTTGGAATGTACAAAGTGTCCTTCAATTTTTTTGTCCGCCTTCTCTTCCGAGTTAGTGGGTAAAACTTGTGCGTATAAATGTTTTCAAGTGTAACTTTCCTGCTTCGACGTCTGATGTGCACAGCCAGTTAATGACCTTAATGTGACTCTAACAAGAAACATAGAGTTCAGCTGAAATGAACAGGGGCATTGAAAAATGCGTGCAGTTTGGTTGGGTGTGAAAAGATGACTTATTAGGGGGAAATATTTGTAATCAAAGAACGAATATCTCTTACTCAATTTCTCTCACCCCAGACTAGATGCTGAGGCGATGTCGTCGCGAATCTCATTGCTCTCAGCGAGTTAGAAGGCGCCACGATGCATCACCACGTGTGCAAAAGGCCGCTGCATAGCCGCGGATTTCATGAGTGCCGCGATGGATGCGGTTGCAGATTTTAAACCTCGCAGCGAAGATCTCGCCATGGAAGCAGGATTGCATTTCAGTGAGTTTGAAATGATCCCCCATGCTCTTGTAGCAGCTCTTTCTGCGTATGTCTGGCAGCAACCGACGGAAAGGGGAAGCCTCGTTTTAGTCGACGGCATGAGAGGCGTCCACTTGCTGAATACTGTTTATGTACACGCGTATTACAGTTCTACTATCTGTATCTTTTTAGTGTTATTGTGCGCGAGGCCCACCACTGGAGACACGGGCGCTGCAATCGTTGTGACGTGCTAAGTTGGATCACGTGATGCCACTTTGCTTCACGGAACCTTGCTCTAGCGAAGGGAAGCCGGCGGCCCGAGCGGCTTTTTTTAGTTTCCGACTTCAATCAGCTTCGTTTCACAACCAGTTCATGCGCACTGGCACCTAGACGTAACAAGCTTGGAAAGCGTGACGAATGTTTTCGGTGGCATGGTGCTGTGTGCACAATTAGTGCACCACGCATGCAAGATATCAGGGGTGTGATTTCATATTTACGGTTTTAACTCAAGCATAACGAATATCACGATGCATGGCTCATAAAGCTTAGAAACGGCAATAAACCGAAGTCCGGGGCACGTGTGTGCACCAAGCACATCCGAGAAGGCGACTGTTAATTTAGTGAGCAACAGTGAGCTCGCACGCGGCATTTTCCCTTTCCAGTGACGACGCCCACACGTCAAAGTCTTTTTGAAAATTACTTCGGGAGCGTCATATAGTCTTCCCACTTCCTACGCACGCTGATCGGGGAACATGTCGCTGAGGAAGGATCGATACACTAAGATGAAGTGAGATGGCTGGAACACACTTTGATAGAAAAAAGCAGTTTGTGGACGAGTTGCTCTTCTGAAAAAAAAAGAAAGAAAACAGAAAAGAAATTAAAAAAGAAACCCTGCAGGAAAGCCTGTAATAATTTTTTCAATCGTCAATTCGTCCCGGCGTCTGCCTGCGAAAGCTCGCGGTGTGGTTGGAGGCTGACATGCCTGAAGAGTTGATAAAGAGCTTGTCGATCGCAACCCTCCAGCAACGAAACCGTGTGCCACGCTTTCCGTTTCCGATGTTCAGTACGGTTATTATGTGTCGAAGAATTAAGGTAGTCTGGGCCGAACAGGAAGAAACCGAACATTTGAAGTGATAAGTTCAATGGCGAAGATAGGAGGTTGAGGGTTCATCCCCCCACCGCCATGAAATTATTACATTTTGTTTTGTGGTGATATACATGCGCCGATTGAGGACTACTGGTCTCGCTGGAAATTTTTAATTGGATACGCGCACTCAAACACAAGCAAGGACATTAATAAAGGGGGGTCAGAACAATCTAAAAATCTTATGGCTACGCCCCGGGCAGGTTCATGGTTAAAATCGAGCTTATGTGGGTGAGGCTTACACCCTTTATTATCTCATTTTATCTCATTTCTTTTTCATGGGTTTGGATAGCAACAAAGAAAGAGGAGGAGAACTAGAGGCATTGTAAAGTCGTGGGGCTGAGACGCGCTCGTGCAAGAGCTGCAGAATAGAGCGCCAGCCTTTACCTCCTTGAGAAGCACTTCACAACGGTATATACATTGAACCAGGCGAAAACAGGCAGTGCTGCTTAAGCAGACGAAGCACTGACTAATAGTGTCAGAATTCACAGACTTCCAGAGAATTTTGTCTCGTTTGTTGAAGGAAGGGAGTTAACTAGTCAAAGGAGTCTGCAGCTTCCCGGGTGGTACCGGGGAAAAGGAAAGTGAGGGGGCGGGGGTGTTGGAACTGTAGTGTGGGGGCATGCCCCCACTGGTTTTAAACCTGTGGGGGCGACGGCCCCCCACTGCCCCCGGTTCCGGAGCCCCCTGGGCGCAAGTCACCTCCGACGAAACCAGCCGGTTTGTTACACCGGAGTCCAGGTCCCGCCAGCGCCGTTTCACCAGATCGGAATGGACCTTTTGGGTCCACTTCCTAACTCTGAGTGCTGATAACCGCTGGGTTATTCTGGCGACCGACTACCTTACTCGCTACGCTGAGACAAAAGCCATCCAAGAGGCACAGCAGAGGAGGTGGCCCGATTTTTCACAGAGAACATTGTGTTGAGAAACGGCGCACCGTCGATCATTATAGCAGATCGCGGAACCGCATTCACAGCAACGCTTTTAGATCATGTGTTGGTGCTCAGCGGTACTTTTCATCGTAAGTCGACAGCCTACCTTCCACAAACCAACGGACTGACCGAGCGGCTGAACAAAACCCTGGAAAGCATGCTTTCAGTGTATGTGGACATAGAACACAAAAACTAGGATGAGATTCTGTTTTATAACGTTTGCTTACAACACTGCTAAGCAAGAAAACACATGGATGACCCCCATCCCGCCTAGTTCATGGACGAGAAGTAAGGGCAATGTTGGACGCGATGCTGCCACACGAATGCGATGACGTTGAGACGAGTGCCGACGCGTTTACTCAACGCGCAGAGTAAGCCAGGCAGCTCACCCGTGTTCGAATATACCAACAGCAAGAGCACGACGCAGATCGCTATAATCTACGTCATGCACCTGTGACCCTAGGAAACTGGCGACAAGGTATGGGTGTGGACGCCTGTACTAAGACGGGGACTATTCGAAACGCTGCTCAGAAGATACTTTGGACCTTATCGAGTGCTGCGACGACTAAGAGACGTCACCTATGAGATCGTCCCGGATAGCCCCCCACTGTACAAGGCGTCGCCAGCACCGACCTGAACTTGTGCACGTAGTACGCATCAAACCGTATGTAAGCGAGTGACTGCGAGGGAGTGTCGCTTGTACAAAGCCACCTTATGCACGAATGACTGACTCGACTATAGCATCGTGGCGATGCTCTTCTAGGGGGAGACAAATGCCGTGCCCGAAGTATGCAGACAACGAAGACGATGTGCGCTCCGACAGTCTCGCGGAACGAGACATTGACCGAAGACGACGACGTGTTTTGTGTTTTATGTATTCGCTTTGGCTGCTGCATAAAAAACGGGCCCTTTTTTCCTTTGGCCAAAGATATCGGTGTTCTGTTTACGGTGTACAGCGACAATATATATATATATATATATATATATATATATATATATATATATATATATATGGGTCAGTCCATATCAAAGTGTACCAGGTCAATTGTCGACCATCTCCGATCCTGCTGAAAAAAATTGTCCAGGTATATGTGAGTGTGATAAGTAGTTACTGAGGCGTTATTTTTTTGCAAAAAAAAATTGTGTCGCCTAGAGGACGCTTCGAACTTTGGGCACCCAAGTGAAACTGCGTCGCCCTAAATAATTTGTATAAAATTACTGTTCTGAAGAATTACTACGAAACAATTTTTTCATAATCTGAAGGCGCTGATCTTTCATGACAATGATAGTTTATTCATTTTAGTCTTAATTTTCTTTATTTTTGGTTCTGGCGAAAAATTGCAATATGCTGCATGTTTAGCGTATTTTATAAAAAGCACAGATTTTGTCGCGAGTAATATATTCACATTATGTGTTTTATGGGTTCCTATAATAAATGATAAAAATACTTGAGGAGCGTATGAAGCAAAAATATTGCCAAAATATTGTGACAAAGTTGGAAAAAATGGCATTTTGACTCATATTGAGGCTTCATTTTCTCAATGTAGCGGTCCAAGTAAAAATATGGCTTATATATTGTTGCATAGCATGGTTTGTTCGCAGGTTCGGTCCCTGCCGGTGGCAAGTTATCTTTTCGTCCACTTTCATTTCTTCACAATTACATTACAATTACTTCTAATAGCTTCCCCCTATATTTTCCTTGGCATCTTTGTCTGTTAGTTCTCATTAATACCGTGTTTAACAAAGCAAACGAGCCCTTAAGTTTACAATTATTTCCTTCATAATGTGAATATATTACTCGCGACAAAATCTGTGCTTTTTTTATAAAATACGCTAAACATGCAGCATATTGCAATTTTTCGCCAAAACCAAAAATGAAGAAATTTAAGACTAAAATGAATAAACTATCATTTTCATGAAAGATCAGCGCCTTCAGATTATGAAAAAAAAATTGTTTCGTAGTAATTCTTCAGAACAGTAATTTTATACAAATTATTTAGCGCGATGCAGTTTCACTTGGGTGCCCAAAGTTCGAAGCGCCCTCTAGGCGACACAAATTTTTTTGCAAAAAATAACGCCTCAATAACTACTTATCACACTCAGATATACCTGGACAATTTTTTTCAGCAGGATCGGAGATGGTCGAAAATTGACCTGGTACACTTGATATAGAATGACCCATATATATATATATATATATATATATATATATATATATATATATATATATATATATAGTTCAAAGATATATCCAGCACGTAGGAAAAATGGTTCTTGGGAAGGAGTGACGTTTCGGCCGCGGGACCGGCCTTCGTCGGAGTATATATATATATATATATATATATATATATATATATATATATATATATATATATATATATATATATATATATATATATATATATATATATATATATATAGGTCCTTCTACATTAAGTATACCAGGTGAATTTTGACCATCTGCGATGATGCTGAAAAATGTTGTGCATACACATGTGATTGTACGATGGTGAGAAGCAGTTATTGAGGGGATATATTTCTAAAAGGAATTTTGTTTTGCCTAGAGGGCTCTACGACCTTTAGGCACCTAAGTGAAACTGTGTGGCGCTAAATAATTTATATAATAATACGGGTTTGAACATTTAGTACGAAACATTTTTTCCCTTAGTGTAAAGGCGCTGATCTTTCATGACTATGATAGTTTATTCAATTTTGTGTAAAGTTTCTTTAATTTTGGCCTTGGCGAAAAATTGCAATATGCGGCATGTTTAGCGTATTTTATCAAAAGCACAGATATTTTTCGCAAGTATTATGTTAGCATAATGTGTTTTATGGGTTCCTATATAAATGATGAAAATACTTCAGTAGCGTATAAAGCAAAGACATTGCCAATATATTGTGACATATTTGGGAAAAAAATAGCATTTTGACTCCTATTACGCTTTCATTTTTTCAATGTAGCGTTCGGATTAAACATATGGTTTGTATATTGTTGCATTGATTGCTTTGTTGGTAAGACATACAGAAAGTTTCAAAATAGTAGTTTTTGTTTAGCGTAGCACTTCTTTAATAAACCTGCCCTGACGGTCCATACGGTTTATTAAAGAAGTGCTACGCCAAAACGCCTTATTTTAAATGGTGGAGGTGCTGGGTACTCTACCGTCCTGGAACTTCGTAACCGAATTCTGCCTCTAGTTGATTTCATGGCCCCTGACGACGCCGAGCGGCCTGACCCCCAGGCAGCAACAACCCCTCCAACTGTTGTTTGCTCCGGCCCCCTCGGCAGCGTGACCCTCCTCTCTTCAGTGGTACTGACGACAAAGACGCATAAGACTGGCTTGACGACTACGATCTGGTGAGCAACCCCAACAAATGGGACGATGCGCACAAGCTCACCAACGTCATATTTTACTTAACTGACGTCGCCAGACTGTGGTTCCGTAACCACAGTACTGACCTTCCTACCAGGTCGGCCTTCAAAGCAGCCTTCATTCAAGTTGTCGGCCGTCCGGAACTTCAGAAGTTGCGTGCCAAACAGTGCCTGCGAGGTCGAGCTCTACAAGCCGGTGAAAGCGACACCAGCTATATCGAAGATGTGATCGCCCTTTGCAGGCGCATCAACCCATCAATGACGGAGACGGAGACTATCAAGCATATCTTGAAAGGTGTCTCTGACGATGCCTTTCAGATGCTCATCGCTAAGAACCCGCAGACGGTAGCCGACGTCATTCAGCTGCGCCAAAGCTATGACGAACGCTGGAAGCAACGGGACACTACTCCGTGCCAGTGCGCCAGGTGCAACCATTGCCGCTTTAACGCCTCCTGGCCTTGCGCAGGACCATGCTGCTTTGCTACGAGAGATAAAGCAGTTTGTGCGTGAAGAGGTAGCCCGTCAGCTCTCCCTTTTGCCTTGTGTCTGTGATCCGGCCCCATCTTCGCTACCAACGTCAATACAACGTGTTGTTCAGGAGCAAGTCGCCGAGGTGCTACCTGCAGCCACTGCGCCACCTGTGACTGCTCCGTTCACGTATGCTGAAGCACTGGTCACACCTCGACGATTGTCCGCTGCCAACTCCTACGTCCCCGCGCGCCCGTTTGTCTCATCGTCTCAGCCTGTGCACCAAGGTACTCGTCCGCACTCCCGACCGGCACCACATTTTTAGAACCCATCGCGCACTTCAGAGAACCGCCCCATATGCACGCGTGCGGTTTCCCGGGCCACGTAGCATGATTTTGCCGACGGCGTGAGTTTATGCAGCACGATGGCATGAGGCCATATGCTTACGATTTCGCGCCACGACCTCAGCCTGCTTCATCTGGACCATACGTCGCTACTCAATCTTTTTAGACTCCTCGGAACTTCCACGCATGCCGATCGCCGTCACCGCGACGCCGTTCTCCTTCTCCCATGATGCGACGTCAACGGCTTGACCCAGAGGAAAACTAGGAGCCGCAGTTCCGGAGGCAAGAACTGCGCAGGTTTTGAACTTTTCAAGGCCTTGTTTTTCGCCGTGTAATGTTATCGCTGTTTCCGTTGAGGGTGTATCCGTTTCAGCACTTGTCGACACAGGAGCCGCAATTTCTGTCATGTCTGAGCACCTTTGCCGAACCCTCCGAAAAGTAACGACGCCTCTTCGCAACATCGTTTTAAGCACTGTCAATGCGCAACAAATTCGGCCATTCGCTACGTGTACAGCACGGGTTGTTATTGAAGATGTTCTTTATGCAGTCAGTCGAATTTGTCGTGCTTCCGCAATGCTCCCACGATATCATACTAGGATGAGATTTCCTATGCACTCACCATGCTGTCATGACTGTGCTCGCTCGGAAGTCGAGTTCTCGGCGCTGTGTGACTCTGCTTTAGCCGACTCGCCGTCCCTACCTGCGAAAGTGTACGTCGCCGCCGACACCACGATGCACCCTTTCTCTTCTGCTTTAGTGCCGCTTTCCTGCGACGCCTCTATTGGCTCACCTGTTCTTTTAGAGGCGAAGCTCCTTCGGGTGTGGGCCGTTCCCTCCTCCGTACATAGTATGTAGCCACCTCCAGTTCGTGAAGTGCTCATTAGATGGCAGTAGATTGGGCTAGCGCAGCATAGTTGACGAACTCAAATACGAGATGGCGCTGCGGTGCCGCAGTACGTGAATTGCTCAATAGAGGTGTGAAGGCGCTCGCTGCATTGCAGATGCGTGTCACCGCGGTGGCGTGCTCTGCCTTACCGAGACGTGGAACGCAAGACCATTCATCAAAGGATAAATTCCCATCGTAGCTGCGTTGCAGATGCGTGCTCTAGTGTGATAGGAGACCGCTCTCCCCCCTCCTCCCTCGCCCTCTCCTCTCCTACGCTTCCCCCTCTCTCCTCTCCTACGCCCCCTCCCCTCTCTCGCCTCGCGACGCCGACGCAGGCAGCGTCTGCTAGCGAGTTTCTTGATTGAAAAAACCGACTGCTCGCGCTGCAGAACCGTTCACTGACCATCTCACGTCGTTGATGATGTACTGGGCAGAATTCACGGAACATTCACGGTTTACCGATGAACCTCCGGAGCTTCGCCCACTCATCATCATTCACTCCGTGGATATGCTGTGATTTTTTTACACCAGCTCAAAGCGCCCTCCGCCGCAAGTGCTGCTTGATACTCTTCGCCGTCCTCACGATTCAAAACACTTCTAGTGCAATTTACGTTTCCAATCTGTTTCCCTGTCCTTCTGTTGTACTGAAGGGAGAGTGCATTGGCAGCGTTGATGACCTCGATTCCTTTTCCGCAAGTGTCGTCGCTGATCAGCCGACTTCTCTCCAGACTAGCGCTGTCGATTGTCCCGCTCCAGCTTCGCTACCATCATTCACCGATGCACTTTCTAGATGCATCGACAGCCAGCTGACGTCCCAGCAGCGCTCTGACATCACCGCATTGCTTGAACGTTTTCGTGCCAGCTTCGAATACCAACAACCATCCTTGGGGCGTACTACAACTGTAACTCATCACATCGACACTGGCCTCCATGTCCCTTTACGTCAGCGCCCATATCGTGTATCGGCAACTGAGCGTCACATAATGGCCGAACAAGTTGACGACATGCTCAAGCGTGGCATTATTGAGCCCTCTAACAGCCCGTGCGCATCGCCAGTAGTTCTGGTCAAGAAGAAAGACGGCTCAATACGGTTTTGCGTTGACTACCGACGGCTGAACAACATCACACGCAAAGATGTCTACCCGCTACCTCGCATAGACGACGCCCTCGACTGCCTACAAGGAGCCGAGTTCTTTTCTTCATTAGCTGCGCTCCGGTTACTGGCAGATGCCAATGGCTGAGGCTGACCGCCGCAGAACAGCTTTTGTTACTCCTGATGGCTTGTATGAATTTAATGTCATGCCATTCGGGCTATGCAATGCGCCGTCCACGTTCGAACGTATGATGGACAACATCCTCCGCGGCCTGAAATGGCAGGCATGTCTGTGCGACCTGGATGACATTGCAATATTTTCGCGTGACTTCCCGACGCATCGTCAACGCTTGGAAGCAGTGCTCACTTGCCTCAAGTCTGCGGGTCTACAGCTGAATATAAAGAATTGTTGCTTTGGCGCTCGACAGCTCCTTATTTTAGGCCACGTCGTGTCCCGAGAGGGTGTTCTACCTGATCCGACAAAACTTCGTGCGGTTGCCGAGTTCTCTAAACCGAAGACATTGAAATAAGTTCGGAGTTTTCTCGGCCTGTGCTCGTATTTTTGCCGTTTCATCCGTAGAACCGATCGGTTCTACTAGCGAAGCAAGCGTGCACCCCGGAGTCTTCCAGAGCTGAGTGAGCACTCAAGGTTTCGTCTAAGGGTTGGGCGGATCTAAATAGTAGCGGTTGATAGGCTATTTACAGTTTATCTGTTGCTAGCTCGACTGATGTCGACAAATTCTCCAGGAGATGGCCCGGGGCGGTCTCCGCCTTGGTCGGCCTCTCTCCCACCTGATCAAATGCCGCTTGAAGCGTTTTTTCGCAGTGGGGTGAGTAGTATTCCTGTAGCGCTCGTGCCCCTGCATGGAGGATCCATTCGGCTTACCAACCCGAAAGCGATACAGGCGGAACTCCAGTTGGCCACGCGCCACTACCTCCACATTACAGATGTACGGCAGTTTGGCAAAGGTGGGATAGTATGCAGATCGCCGGACCAGGCTTGTGTGTACGATCTTTTGAAATGCTCGACATTTGGATCGATGCAAGTGAGTGCTTTCATCCCGCCACACCTTGCCTGCACCAAAGGAATTGTTCGCGGCGTAGATGCTAGTTTGAGTCCGGCAGAGACACTCGAGAAGCTTTCCGCGGCTGGTGCGATAGCTATTTACCGGTGCAACAGAATGGTCGAGAACAAACGGGTCCCGACTGAGTCGGTAATCGCCACGTTTGCCGGTACGTCATGCCCTTCGGAGATCAAAGTGTGGCCTTTGATTTTTAGAGTAGATCCACTTGCCTCGCGTCCTTTGCAATGTCGCAACTGCTGGCGCTTTGGCCATAGTGTGGGAGGTTGCAAATCTGCCATGCGCTGTTGTACTTGTGGAGAGAGTCACTCCCCGAACGACTGCACTGCTCAGTTGCTCAAGTGCTGCCTGTGTGGAGGTGCCCACAAGGCTGATAACCCTACCTGCCCAGCAAGAACTCAAAGAAATCCAAGTATTAGAGATAATGGATAAAAGGCGGTGCTCACGCAGAGAGGCGATTTCAGCAGTAAGAGAAAGAGAACACGGATATGCTAGCGTAACTGCGCGGCACCAGACAATGATTGAGGCTAATATATCGCAAGTGATTGCGGAAACTGTCGAGAAGGCTATGGCCAAAATGATGGAACGAGTCGTAGAGACTGTGTCTGAATGCCTTAGTGGGTTATTAGCGTCACAAATGGGGCTAATGCCACAAGCTGGTAGCATTCAAACAGTGGTTCACAGCCGAAACAATGTTCCCCTCACAAGTAGATGGTGGACAGACGATGCCCTCGCTTGAGGGCCCTAGTTCCATCTTGCCTAGAAAGAGCGGTAGCTCCTCGGGCCTCGCAAGCCTACACAGAAGATTCACAGGAATGTGCAAGCATGGATGTTGACCCGCGTGCTCAGAAACGAAGGGGTTCTCCTCTGAAGGAGAACGATAATCTTACAAGCTCTAAGTCAAAGAAAGTTCTACCACAGGTCAAGGCAACAGCTAATATTTTGGAAGAGGCAGTAGCCTCTGCGGTGCTTTCGTCACCGGAAGGTAGATGAAAGTGCTGCAGTGGAACTGCAGATCAATATTTGCTGCTTCGACAGAATTTAAACATTCTAATTTCCCAAATAAATCCGGATGTTATCATACTTCAAGAAACTTGGTTATCTCCTGACAAATTCTATAGTTTGTGTAATTACCGACCTTTTCGATTAGATCGTCCATCCAGAGGAGGTGGTTTGCTTACTTTGGTATCTAATAAATTCTGTCATAGAGCAAAAATATCATTTCAGCTAATGTCTACGGAAAGTGAAATTTTGGCAATAGAACTAACTCTTCCGGGTGTACAGGAAACACGGTCATTAGATTTAGTTCTGCTAAACTGTGGAAAAAAGATTGTGCTAGCTGGAGATTTCAACTCTCATCATATATCATGGGGGTTCAGGACAGATCAGAGTGGAAAACGTCTATGGGATTGGGCGGCGTCAAATAATTTCAGTTGTCATAACTCTGGATCATTAACATTTTTACGGGGGCAACTCAGATCGGTACTGGATCTTACGTTTTCGGGTCCAGGTCTTTCGGTATTATCGTGGGAGACAGTTGAGGCTGGTACAAATAGCGACCACATTCCTGTAGTATTCGAGATCCACTGCTCACAGTACCATGCGCACTTTAACGTTCGTTCTTTTATCGATCATAACAGGTTTAAAATGAATTTGGGGAAACTTTTTACTTCTTTAGCTGGGAATCCCGTGCAGTGCTCGCAATGTTTGCGCTATTCTCGACTCCTCTCGAAAGAGGTCGGAGTTCACGATACAGGGAAGGAAAGACCCTTCATCTAAAAATTGGTGGAATGACGACTGCTCGAGGGACTATAAGCGTCGGAAAGCAGCGTTGAAACAGCTCATGCACAATCAGTCTCCCAGAAATTGGAGCAACTACAAATTTATTGCAGCCACATTCAAGCGCACAGTAGCGAGAGCAAAGGATGAATATAATGTTCGCCACTTTGAGTTCCTTTCAAAATCGGACAATAAAAAGAGCGTTGTTCCGGTATTTAAGATCAATCAAAGCAATTCCGCGTCCCCTAAATACAGAATCAATAGTGCTTTCTACCCGAGAAGTAGAAGACTCTCTCGGTGTAATTGCCAGAGGGTTGGAGGCTAGATTTTCTACCTGCATTCCTTCAACTCTTGTGAGACAGGACACTCTCGAAAATATCGACGATATATCATTGTCGGACTTATCGTCAGTGGTAGCATGTTTACCAGCAGCAGCACCAGGCCCTGATGGAATTACTACTAAGATGCTGAAAATCTTCTTTGACGTCGCTCCTAACATGTTATTGGATACCTGTAAATTATTCTATAAAACACGCTTGGATTCCTTCGATGTGGAAAGTAGCGAAAGTGATTCCTCTGCTCAAAGATAAGAACAAAGGGATTACTCTGGACAACATTCGACCGATTTCATTAACGTCCAATTTCGTAAAGTTAATTGAGAGATTATTACACGCTCGGATAACTAAATTTGTGACTGCTAATAGATTATTAAGTCCCTGTCAAATTGGTTTTAGACCTGGCATGTCAATCTGGTGTGCACACGTTGATTTGGAGAGCAGAATCCAACTAGCACGGCGACAGAAACAGTATGCAGCATTAGTTACTTTAGATATCTCTAAAGCGTATGATAGTGTCGAATACCCCATTTTAATAGAAAGAATGAAGGAGATTGGCTTGCCTGAATACTTTATTGCGTGGACGACTGAGTTCTTGCTGGACAGAGAGTTTTATTGTGTACAGGGCGGGATTTCAACGGAGAAATTCAGACAGACACGCGGTGTTCCCCAAGGAGCGGTTTTGTCCCCGCTACTATTTAATGTCTTGCTTAGCTCAATTCCTCGTCATCAAAGAGTGACCACGTATGTTTACGCGGATGATATAGCATTCTTTGCTTCAGCGGGTGATATTCAATCACTTTACGCCCTTTTACAAGGTTACTTATCTACATTGGAAGGGTGGCTAGACAATATTTGTTTGACCATTAATGTAAGTAAGTGTGCAGTTCTAGCATTCTCTCCACAAGACAATATAAATATATCCCTATCATTCCATCAAGCAGGCATTCCCCAAGTGCAAACAGTCAAGTACCTCGGTATTATTTATGACGGAAAGCTTAACTGGCGTATGCATATTGAACATACAGCGACCAAAGCGTCACGTGCGATGGGCCTACTCAGAAGGATTAGTAATAATCGATGGGGCATGCGAACAAACACATTAATAATGATTTACCGGATGTATATACGCCCTATACTGGAGTTTGGATATGCTTTGTTTTCTGGCGCTCCAGCATGGAAGTTACGTCCGCTAGTGTTACTTGAACGCCAAGCACTTCGCTGGTGCCTGGGGCTACCCAAATTTGTAGCAAATGCAGTTCTATATAAGGAATCACGAATCCCTTCCTTGCCCATTAGATTCAAATTAATGACAGTTCAAACATTCTTAAGGCTCTATGAATCGCCGATAAGACGAGACGAATATATATTTATCAGCCAACCAGCCCTGTTTTTCAATGTCTCGTGGCCTCGCTCTCATACCCCACAGGTAATCTTTACCCAGCAGCTATTGGACCCATTACAGATAAGGCTTAATGATATAGTGGTAATGAGTGACAGGGTAAGTGAATTGGCCATATCATATGATGATATATTCCCCAATAACGCGAAGTTACTTCCTTGGAATGTACTGAATGGACTTTTTTCAGGATCACTTAAATCAGATTGCCACGACGGTTGTGATAGCAACAGATGCTTCGCAGTGTGAAGAAAAGGCCGGGGTGGGAATATTTTCAACCCAATTAGACTGGTCGTTTTCTGTAAGACTTCCTGATTATACGCATATATTTTTGGCCGAATTCTTAGCCGTTATTTTAGCCCTACGTAAGCTTCCCTTACCCATAACTTCTGTGGCTATAGTTACCGATTCATTATCACTCTGTTCCGCACTATCTACACCAACAGAATCGCATATTCTAAGATTATTGCGCTTACTAGTTCCACATCATTTGCGAAACCTGCGATTAATTTGGGTACCGGGACACAAAGGAATAGTTTTGAATGAAGTTGCGGACACTTTGGCAAAGGCTTCTCTGGCAGGACCAGTTCTTCCTCTCCTTCCAGATACGGCGTTGGTCGCTGCGGCAAGATTCAGAAAGTATGCTTTGTCGGTGCTTACTCCAAGTCTCGCTTCATCGCCGGATTTTCAGCACCTTCAGTCTCCTTGGAGCAGGAAATGGTGTGATACAAGGCGGACAGAAGTGATGATAACCAGACTGCGATGCAGAATACCAAATCTTAATTTATACATGCACAGAGCGGGCCTGGTGATCTCTCCTTCTTGCTCCTTTTGCAACGAGACAGAAACTATAGAACACTTCTTGCTGAGCTGCCGACGTTTTTCCACGCACAGAAAAAGAACTATAGAAGTTACATTGCGAAATCTTGGTCTACCAGTTACGTCGACCGTTCTATTATCATTTGGGGCCTCTGCGCTGGGACACTCGGACAGGAATGTATTCAATGCTGTCGAAAAATTTATATGCGACTCTAATAGATTTAACAGTGAAATCAACCGCTAATAATTCTACATTTTTATCCTAGAAAAAAAAATTGGTCATTGTTAGGTTACGCAAAATAGTGAAATGTAAAATTAGGATTTATCATAATTAACGCTTCATTATAATTGCAGCTATAACCGATATAACCACTTAAAAAAACATTAATAATAAATCCAGACTGTATGATCCGCCCGACTCTTGGCCGATCCCCCCTGAGTGGGTAGGTGCCAATCATACAAGGAGCATCATCATCATCATCATCATCCGCAGCTTCACATTCATCATAGCACCTTTGAACTCTTTCGCGGCTGCCGCGACCTCACGGGATGGTAATCAGCATGCGACGATGCATTTACCACACTTCGTCGCCTCGTAACCTCATCCCCTATACTGCGACTTTTTGACTCACTCGCGCCGACTGAACTGCACACGGACGCTAGCGGTGTCGGTCTCGGCGCTGTGCTTGCACAGCGTAAGCCTGGGTTTCACGAGTACGTCGTCTCTTACGCCAGCCGTGCGCTCACCAAAGCCGAAACCAACTATTCCGTGACCGAAAAGGAATGCCTTGCCATGATATGGGCCATAGGGAAGTTTCAACCCTATCTTTACGGACGCTGATTTAGCGTGATCACAGGTCACCACGCATTATGCTGGCTTTCCTCCTTAAATGATCCATCCGGCCGACTAGCCCGTTGGCCACTACATATCCAGGAGTACGACATTCGCGGCGTTTCCCGATCTGGACGTAAACATTCTGATGCTGACGCTCTGTCCCGTTCAGCCCTTCCAGCTGATGATTCGTCCCCGTCTGCGTCCTTTCACGACGCGTCCTCACTCTCTGTCACTGGCATGCCTCCGGAGCAAAACAAAAACCCCTGGGTTGCTTCTCCTATGGAATGAGGGCACTTGAGAGCGAACGCCGGTCGCGCTGACACCCATGCGCTCCGGCAGTTTTTCGGTTCTTTGTGCGAAAATTCCTCAATCGGAACCAAATGAGGTGCACCGGATCCGTGAAAACAAAGGGAACCGTAAAAGTCGAAATTCAACAGTGAGTGGCTGTTTTTCGGCTTTCTGCAAGCTCAAAACTTCGAGGCGCCCAGGGCCGCGCCAGGCTGGACGCACCGCCGCATAGACGGCTGCTGCGCCGTCGACGCGTCTCAAGCGTCGGCACATGGACGCTCTGCAGGAAACGCCGAGGTCTCCTCGGGAGGAACCGCTGGTTCAAACAGATGAGGAGTCGGGTACAGAAACCACTCAAATGGACGTCCAGATCTTGTCACCCCAGGATTCGTCCGGAGAAGTCGACAGTGTGGCTCTGGGGGAACGCCAGGATGGTCACACATGGACGGAAGATGGCTGGCACACGCTTTTGACTCGCCGGCAGAAGAAGAGCCAGACGAAACAGCAGTAGAATGCCTCACAAGCTGCAAAGTGCAACACCTCGTCAAGCAGCCAACCAAAGCAGGGAAGTCAGGTGAAGCGCGGACGTCGTACGAGAAGGTGCCGGCCGCTCTCACCCCTGCCGAAGGAAGATATAAAAATCGTCCTGAGACCTCACAAAGGCCTCGCCGTGAAAGACCTACTCGGGTATGAACTTTTCACCGCTGTAATAGACGCTTGCTACCGACAGTGCGACGGCGGTAGCTTCATGCTGCGCGTCCACCCGGGCTCTAATATCATTATCTTATCGACGCCTCACGAGCATGTGGGTGAAGAGTTGAGAGAGATCACCCATATGACTATGAGGGGACGGGTGCACTCATTCAATTCGTAGGTAGCGGATCCAGATGACATCTTGCGAGGCATCATCCATGGTATTCCGCCTGGGACTTCTCAAGCAGAACTCATGGCGAATCTCCGACTGCGAACCCAGGGGGTGAAGATTCAGCGGGCGCGCATGCTCGGATCTACTAAGACAGCCATCATTACCTTCACGGGCAGCACACTGCCTAGATGCGTCTACTTTATGGGAGCGGAAGCCATCTGCTATCCACAACAACCTACAAAGCAAGCATGCAAGGTATGCCACTCTGTAGGGCACCGAACTGACGTGTGCTCAACGCCCGAAGCCAATATATTCTCCACTTGTGGAACAAGTGAACCCCCCCGAAAGGACATGAGTGCACCCCTGAGTGCGCAATCTGTGGTGAGACCACATCACAGATGACAAAATGTGCAAGAAGAAACTTAAGCATGTTCCGCCAAGGAGGTCGCGAGCGGATCAGCCGAAACCGAGGCGCCATCCACGATGGTTCAGCTCCGACCGGGACTCGTCAGCGGAATCACGTTCACGATCAAGATCCAGGTCGCGGGCTTCCTCAAAAGGTCGAACCACATCTGCGGCGGGGAAATGACTAAAAAAAACAGCCGCAACAGCAGCAACAGCAGAACCAACAGCAGCAGCAGCCACAACAGCATCAACAGCAGCAGCTGCAAAAGAAAACGCCGGTACAGATCCTGGCCCCACCCGAGGAAGGGAAGGCAGCCGCCTGCCAGCCTACCAACACGGTGAGCTGGGCAACGATTGTGTCTCCATCTGCTCCATTAACAGATAATCCTGAGTATCAAAAATCGTTGCCGAGCATAAGCAACTTGCTTTAGAAAACGAGAAACTTCGACGCCAGATTAAGGAGGAACGCCGGGAGTTCCAAAAAGACATCTCCTCTTTAGAAACCAAGCTTGAGGCTAGGCTTAACGCCTTAGAGGCGAATAATAATACCACTCACGCTACGTCCAAGGCAACAGGAGCCCACTCTCCGGAGAGAGATACGGCTACAGTCGACATCCCCCAGACGTTTAGCCAGGAGGCCCGCGTTAGCCAGTTACTCATGGGGGAACAGTTGCAGTGCTTACAAAAGTTAGTGCAAGAACTGCAATCACAACAGCAGTGAGTAGCTTCTGAACTCGGAGAGCAGATGCTGCAGCAAATGCATCAAATGTTTTCGGAGTACAAGAAGCAGTTCGCAGTAGAAATGCAACAGCAAAGGCAATAAGTTAACGAGTCAGTTGCAAGTGTACAGCGTGCCATTAACAAGCGTGTCTGCGTTACCCACGCGAGCAGTCCGCTACCGAAGGACCCTCGCATCACGGAGAAAACGGACACCTCCAATAAAGACGGTAGTCACCATGGCGCAAAATAATTCAACGCACAATTCTGACCATCTAGAAATATGGCAGTTGAATTGCCGACGTTACACAAACGAGCGGTGGCATTGCAGAATTACATTCATTCGGCATTAATCCCACCTGATGTAATATGCCTGCAAGAAGTTGAGAACCGTCCCGTGAAATTGCAGGGATATTACACACTATATAATCCAAAACACCCTCACGTCGCAGCGTTGGTGACCAAATCCATGACAGTCACGATAGATCATTAGGATCAGACCGACATTAATCATCAAATAATCGATGTCCTCCCACAAAAACGAGGGAGAGTGTGAACGAAAATCTTAAACATATACAGTCCTCTGAAAAACAGGTATGACGACTTTACTCCACTCTTAAACGAGGCCGCCCGAGCCGTTGGTACCAGAGATCAACTAGTGGTGGTGGGCGACTTTAATGCTCCGAGCACCGCTTGGGGCTACGTCCGCGATTAACCTAAGGGCGTTTCACTCCGAGCACATCACGTCCAAATTAGGTTTTAACCTGATTACTCTGCCGACTGCACCCACCAGGCTCGGTAATAGCATTAGCAGGGACACGTACCCTGATTTGACCTTCACCTTCAATATTAAAAACGCCACGTGGTCGAACCTCGATGAAAATCTTGGAAGCGACCAATATATTCTAAGCACCTCCATTTTATCACCAAAACTTCGTCGTGTCTCTGGTGACGTTGTGATGACGGACTGGGAGACCTTTCGAAAGCGCCCTCTGCCAGAGCAAATTCCCAGTGATGTCAGTGGGTGTGTCGCGTTCATTCGCGAAACGCACGACGCAAACTCCAAGAAAATAGCGCGCACGGTGGAGGCGCCAGCGGTAGATCGACACCTACTGCACCTGTGGGACAGTAGGCGGCGCCTGCTCGAAACGTGGAAGAGGCAACGCCTCAACCGCTGCCTCTACATGCGAATCGCTGCCCTGTCGGAAGAAGTGAATGAATACGCAACGAAACTTGCCACCGATGGCTGGGTGCAGTTTTGCGGTTCTCTCCGCGGTACACTGGGGACGAGCCAAACGTGGGCGATACTCAGGGCCATGCTGGAGCCGGACAAGTTCAAATCCTCCATGAACCGCACACTCTTCAAAGAATAGTGCACGGTCACCCCGGCACCGATGGGGAGTTGATCCAGGCGCTTAAAGAGAGGTATATAGCTACGGATGCGGTTCTGCCGTGCACATTAGAGTTCACAGGCAACGAGAACGCCACATTAAACGCCCAGATCACAAAAGAAGAGGTTTTCGCGGCGGCCCAGGCCGCAAACAGGAACTCTGCCCCGGGGTCGGATGGAATAACCAATGCTATGATTCGAAACCTCAATAACGGGATCCTTGAGAGCAGATAACGCGGTTTATTAACGACCAGTGCGGTCCCATGGTCACGTTCCTCCAGAGTGGAAGGCAGCCAAAAGAATAACCATACCGAAGCCAGGGAAAACTCCTTCTCTCGGAGCCCTGCGTCCCATTTCACTTACGTCGTGTATGGGCAAGCTCTACGACCGAGTGGTACAAACACGGCTTCAAAATTACATAGGAAAAGAAAACCTCTTTCCCGCCACCATGATCGGTTTTGCTCCGGGCTGTCAACCCAGGATGCCTTCCTCCTTTTAAAGGAAGAGGTTATGAGTTACGTACCCCGAGGCGGCGAACATTTGATCTTGGCCCTCAACCTCAAAGGCGTCTTTGATAATGTTTCGTGCGAGGTCATTCTCTCAGAGCTCAACGCAATCGGGTGCGGAAAGCGGACATTTACCTACATTAAATCTTTCCTATCTGGGCGGACGGCAACCATCGGCATAGGTGACACGAGGTCGGTGCCGTTCTTTATGCCGAATAAGGGAACACCTCAAGGGGCAGTGATCTCCCCCTTGCTCTTTAACATCGCTATGCGCATACTTGCTCACAAGCTCGACGTAATCCCGCACCTTGGCTATACAATGTATGCGGATGACATCACTCTCTGGGCCACGAAAGGATCGCTGGCGCTAAATGAGCTAACTCTACAGGCTGCCGCGACGGCCGTGGCGGATTTCGCAAGAAAAGTGGACTCAGCTGCGCGCCTGAAAAATCAGAGCTCATACGAATGCGCAGTAAATATTACAAGAGCAACGGCGACATAAACTTAGAGGTTGGCGGCCATGCAATAGCCGAGGTTACTCGGGCCCGCATACTAGGATTCTGGGTCCAAAGCAATGACAAATCGGGTCACACATTAACTACCTTGAAGACTGCGGTTAAACAGATTGCCAGAATAATCCGTCGCATCACCTATCATAAAAAAGGCATGAAAGAAAAGGATACCCTCCGGCTTCTCCAGGCCTTGGTCCTGAGCAGAGTGACGTATGGCCTTCCGTACCACTCGCTCGACAGAAGCGAGGAGAGCCAGGTGCATGCCCACATTAGAAGCGCTTTTAAGGCAGCACTCGGTTTACCCATCAGCACACCCACCGAGCGGCTCCTAGGTCTCGGTATACATAACTCTTATACTGAGCTCAGTGCGGCAGTCCTCATCTCTCAGACGAATCGTCTAAGTGCAACTTCAGCAGGGAGAGCAATACTCACCAGTATAGGGATCTCGCCCCACCCCCAGCACATTGATGAGGAGCTGGTTGACGTAGCTCAAGAGCTCCGCACACAGACCTCGGTCGCACCGGTGCCCAAAACGATGCATCACGAATTTCACGCTGAGCGACGTAATGCGAGAGTAAACTGGCTTCGAAAGCAGTTCGGGTCAGCTTCTAACGTCGCGTACGTTGATGCGGCCAGTTACGATTGGCAGAGACACATAATTACTGTCGTCGACAACAACATGACACTGCTGACTAGTGCCTCCGTGCGCCCGACCTCGGCCACAAAGGCGGAGACAACGGTCATAGCCTTAGCTTTAAATTTTCAGGAGCGTAAAGGAGAACCATGAGAACCTATCCGACTCCCAGGAGGCCTGTCGGCTCTTTTTAACAGGCCCCCCTTCCGGCAATGGCACTGAGGCTGTAAGGACCCAAACTCGCTCGCCACCATCGGTTGATCTGGTGCCCGGGACACGCAGGGCTCGAAGGCCATGAAAGGGCGGACGGTCTAGCTCGCGCATTTTGTAACCGAGCGGAGAATCTCTCTTTCGTTGACCGTACCAATTTTACCTAGGAAGATTCTGGCTCACCAGCGCTTCACGCAACAAAAATGTGGAACGCCTCACAGATCCCTTAATGGGGAAGACGCCGCCGACCTTCGAAAAATTCAGACGTACGTATTTCCGCATCTATTGAAATTACACGCGATACATCCAACGCTTTACCCGGCCGTGTGTCCGTGGTACGGCGGTAGGCCGACTCTCTACCACATCTCGTGGGAATGCGATCGCAAGCCAAGCGACTTAGCCAATTTTCTCGGCAAACCTTTAACACCAAGTATAGAGCAGTGGGGGGCACAACTCGCCAGCTCGGACCCGGGAGTGCAGCGCGTGATCCTGGATCAAGTCCGGCGGGCGGCTAAGGCCAGTGGAGCCCTGGACGTAGTGACCCTACCATAGTAGCTCCAACATTCCCCCTTCCCTTTACCCTTCAATAAAGTTCCACTCTCTCTCTTATGGATTTGTTATGTAGGCCTCCACCGCACCCCAGCCCTAGAGAACTGCGGCGGCAAATACATCCCTTTTGTATTCGAGATGGCTTGCTATATCGGCGAAATTACTTTTCCGAAGGGCGCAAATGGCTCTTGGTTATTCCTTGACATCTTTGATCAGATATATGCGCCTCGTTTCATGCCGATCCACACTGTGCCCATGTGGGAGTACTGAAAACTTACACACGCCTGCGCCACCGCTACTATTGGCGTGGAATGTACCGCTTTCTTCGCCGCTACATCCGCTCCTGTCTCACTTGTCAACGGCGCAAGAATACCTTTTCCCCTTCTCCCGCTCCTCTGCAGCCTCTACCTTGTCCTGCCAGACCATTTTAACATGTTGGCATTGATATTTATGGACCGTTACCCATCACTGCTGCTGGAAACCGCTATATAATCGTTGCAATCGATCATCTGACGCACTAAGCAGGAACTTCACCACTGCCATCTGCATCGGCAAGTGACGTCGGTTCTTTTAAATGCGAAGCATTTCTTAGCGAACTACGGCGACTTTGAGCGTAGCTATCTATCTATCTATCTATCTTTCTATCTATCTATCTATCTATCTATCTATCTATCTATCTATCTATCTATCTATCTATCTATCTATCTATCTATCTATCTAGCCGCCTACGACTTTGTGCTCTCCTGGCCGTATCGTTAATGCGATTTATACCAAATTTGGTATGGCATAACATGACTGTATGACCAACATAAATGGCTGGTCATACATGAAAATTATGACTAACTTGTCATGAAAAGTATGATTTACATGCCACGTTCATGGCGCGCTCGCGGCCGTTTCGTTAGCTTGACACACCAAATTTGGGATTGAGTGACATGACTGTATGACGAACACAAATGACAAGTGTTAATATGAAAATCATGACTTCATGAGCGACATGACTTGCATTCCACGCTCATAGCGCGCTCGCGGCCGTTTCGTTAGCTTGATATACACCAAATTTGGTATTGAGTGACAGGACTGTATGCGAACATAAATGACAAGTGGTAATATGGAAATCCTGACATGTCATGAGCGACATGACTTGCATTCCACGCTCATGGCGCACTCGCGACCGTTTTGTTAGCTTGATATACACCAAATTTGGTATTGAGTGACATGACTGTATGACGAACATAAATGACAAGTCGTAATATGGAAATCATGACTTGTCATGTGCGAGATAACTTGCATTCCACGCTCATGGCGCGCTCGCGGCCGTTTCGTTAGCTTGATGTACACCAAATTTGGTATTGAGTGACATGACTGCATAACGAACATAAGTGGCAGACGGTAACATGAAAATCTTGGCATGCATGTCATCTACAATGCCATTTACGTGTCACGCTCATGGTGCGCTTGCGTCCAGTTCGCTAGCTTGACATACACCAAAATTGGTATATCGGTGACGAACACAAATGACAGGTCGTAACATGTAAAACATCACATGTAAATTATGTAAAGTATGATTTGCTCCTTCCTGGCTGCTTCGCATTACATCGATTCCCACAATGCGTGGGATCTGCCGGCTTTTATTTTACACCACCTCGTTCTACGTCATGGCACACCACGTGAGCTCCTCAGCGACCGTGGGCGCGTATTTCTGCCCCAAGACGTCGAATCACTTGTAAAGGAATTCCGCATCATTCACGGACCCACCAGAGCATACCATACTCAGGCCAACGGCCTGGCAGAATGATTTAACCGAACATTGGGTGATATGCTGTCAGTATACGTCCATTCTGCTCACTCAAACTGGGACTGCGTCCTCACCTTCGTGACGTAAACGCATATTACTGCGACTCAGGCCACCACGGGATTCTCCCCATACTTTCTACTCTATGGATGCGAGACCTCCTGCATGCTAGACACCATTCTTCCGTACCGTCCCGACGCAACTGAGTCGACAACAATTTCCCAAGCAGCTAAATACGCGGAAGAGTGTCGCCAGCTCACTCGATTCCTCACCACTTCAGATCAGCAATGCCAAAAACACCACCGCGATGGCTCGAAGGCTCCCGCGTCTTATATCCCTGGTTCGGTTGTGTGGCTCTGTGTCCCTTCCACCTGCCCTGGTCAGTCATCAAAACTTCTCTCGAAAAACCTTCAACCGCATCTACTGTGAAGCAGAAGGTGACATCGAATAATTATACCGTCATATTTGTGCCAGTCACACCATCGGACAACCTGAGGCACCTGAATCAGCAGACCATCACGAAAAAACTACAGTCCTTGGCTCCTAACAAAATCAAGGATGTACGAGTCAACCCCCGCAAGAATGTCTTGGCCGTTAATACACCAGCCATCTCTCCTATCTCTGACTTGCATCACAGACCTGGATGGTATGAACGTAAAAGCTCACATTCCACTGAGCAAGGACATGGTGGTTCGTGTAATATACGATGTTGACATCACCATTCGTTCTGCCGATCTTCCGATGCTAATCAAGGAAGCGAGTAATGACACCAACATCGTCCAAGTATCACGCTTGGGTAACTACCGCTGCGTGAAGATTATCACTTTGCCATCCCACGTGAAGGTAGGACACTTTCGACACGTGGTTCGTCCATTTACACCAAAGACACTACAATGCCACAAGTGTCTGAAAATGGGTCATGTCAGCGGAGTTTGCAGGAACGTGGTGGTCTGTCCGCGATGTGCCGAGCCCCACGATGCAGAATTCTGCCGAGCAACTAACTTGAAATGTCCCAACTGCCACGGATCGCATAAAGCTTCAAGAGACTGTCCGGCAGTGAAGAAAGAATGAAGCGTAATAAAACAAATGGTAAGGGATGGCTCAACACACAAAGAAGCCGCTGACATTGTCAGAAAGCGAGAACGACGTTCCCGTCACCAACGAAGGTCTAGGAATACTGCTGCCTAATCTGGAGCGTCACCGCGATGTCATAATTCAGCGGACCACCGGACTTCTCTTTCCCGACAGCTACCATCACTGCCTCCGACAGCTACCATCACTGCCTCCGCCACCATCACCACCACCAACCAACGCCTTACGTTCGGAGGGCCAAGAAGACGAAGAGGGGATGAAGGCGGTGGCGGATGTCGTGTGGCCGTCCTTACCACCACTGCGCGTCCACAGAGAGAAGACACAAGATTCTACCAAGTATCTCCGCGACGAAGACCTATGTGTCATCGCTGTGTTGAGGTCATTGATCAGCACAATGCGCACACTCCTCATCGGATTGACAACCCCATCAGCTCGAAGCGCACTGCAAGTTCTGGATACCTTGGAGCCAGTCCTTGCAAGCCTTCATTAACATCATGGATTGCTGAGTACTTCATCTAAGACAGTCGAAGTCGAAGGTGTCGCGTACTTTGTGATATTTCGCAGTTTTATGACTTTCTGGGCATGCGCGGTACACGCTGCTATGCGTGCAAGCGTATTACTTTCCCTCTCTTCCCTTCTTCTCTTCTCTATTCTTTCCTCCCCTTTCCCCCTTCCCCCGGTGTAGGGTAGCAAACCGGGTGCAACCTGGTTAACCTCCCTGTCTTTCCTTCGCTTTTCTCTCTCCCTCTCTCGAAAAACCATGGCCCTTACCGCGTCGTCCAGCAATCATCACCCGTAAATTATATAATTGAGCCACTTACGCCGTCTCCTGATCAACGACGCCGTGGATGCGAGACTGTCGATCGAGACCGGCTCAAGCCATACTACGATTTCAATGTAGTCTCCTGCCCCTAAGTAGCCAGGATGGCTCTTTTTCTGGAGGGGACATAAATGTAATCAAGAAGATTAGCGCCGTTCTCAAAGGCGGAGGGTGCCACTCTCGAAGAGAAAGACAACGACGTTCGGTGCTGGTGCATCGCGACACTTGCGCCTGCTCGGCTGTTCCTCCCTGGCCTGCCCTGACGGTCCATACGGTTTATTAAGGCGAAAGCCTTTAATGTCTCATGCTCACGTCCGTCCGGTGTCCGTCCGGCGTCCGGTGTCCATTCGTCCGGATGTTCATCCGTCCGTCCGGGTGCGCGTCTGTCCGTCCGTCCGTCCGGATGTTCATCCGTCCGTCCGGGTGTGCGTCTGTCCGTCCGTCCGTCCGGATGTCCGTCTGTCTGTCCGTCCGTCCGTCCGTCTGTCCGTCCGTTCGTCCGTCCGTCCGTCGGTCCGTCCGCCCGGATGTCCGTCCGTCCGTCCGTCCGGATGTCCGTCCGTCCGTCCGGATGTCCGGATGTCCGTCCGTCCGTCCGGATGTCCGTCTGTCCGTCCGTCCGGACGGATGTCCATCCGTATGTCCGTCCGTCCGTCTGTCGGTCTTTCCGTCCATCTTTTCGTCAATGGAATGGCCACACGCTTTCGCCGAACACACTTTGGAATGTACAAAGTGTCCTTCAATTTTTTAAAGAAGTGCTACGGCGAAACGCCTTATTTTAATATATATATATATATATATATATATATATATATATATATTTGTGTGTGTGTCTGTGTGTGTGTGTGTGTGTGTGTGTGTGTGTGTGTGTGTGTGTGTGTGTGTGTGCGTTTTCCATGGCTGCGCCACCCATGGAAAACGATGAAAGCCAAACACAACTTTCTAGAATACTTCGAAATATGAAGGCACGGCTTCTGCCAAGTGATCTACCATGTGACCATTAGGTTCTTAAAATCCACTAACACTAAAACAAAAAACCCAAGCAGGCATCTCACTATGAACCGTCGTAGTTGTGCGACGGTGAACATTCATGCGAATCGTTTTAAATGCGAAGCATTTCTCAGCTAACTTCGGTGACTTTGAGCGTATCTATATATCTAGCCACCTATGACTTTGTGCTCTGCTGGCCGTATCGTTAATGGGATTTGCACCAATATGGGCATTGCATAACATGGCTGTATGACGAACATGAGTGACTGGTCATAGCATGAAAATCATGAATATCTTGTCACGAAAAGTATGATTTATATGCCATGGCCGTAGTGCCCCTAAGGCCATTTTCTACACTTATTATATCCAAAAATTGGTACGATGAGACATTTCTGCACGTCCAACATAAATGCCAAGTGGTCATATGGAAGTCGTGGCATGTCATGTGTAACATGACTTGCATATGCCACACTGATGACACGCTCGCGGTCCTTTCGCTAGCTTGATATACACCAAGCTTGCTATTGCATGACGTGACTGTATGACGAACCTAAATGCCAAGTGGTATTATGGAAATCATGACATGTCATGTGCAACGTGACTCGCGGCCATTTCGTTAGATAAGCACCAAATTTGGCATTGCGTGACGTGCGGAACATAAATAACAAGTGATTTATGCGGAACATAAATAACAAGTGGTAATTTGGATATCATGACATGCCATGTCCAACATGACCTGCATGCCAAGCTCATCGCACGCTCGTGGCGAGTTAGCTAGCTAGATATACACTAAATCTGGAATTGCGGGATGTGACTATATAACAAACATAAGTGACAGGTTGTAACATGGAAATGTTCGCATGCATGTCATCTACAATGCCATTTACATGCCACGCTCCTGGTGCGCTTGTGTCCAGTTCGCTAGATTGATATACAGCAAAATTGGTATTGCGCGACATGACTGTATGACGAACATAAATGAGAGGTCCTAACATGCAAATCATGGCATTCAGATTATGTACAGCATGATTTGCTCCTTCCTGGCTGCTTCGCATTATATCGATTCCTACAGTGCGTGGGATCAGCCGTTTTTTTTAATATGGTAATGAGCATAAAAATGTTATTGCTGAAATAACGTGTTATCCGCCAACTCAAGGCGACGATTTTCGAAGAGAATGAAAGCATGAATGCAGCAGGAAATTGTTGTGCCATCAGGAACATTGCCATCTTGTATAAATGAGTAATCAAATTTTGTGCATCGAAGTTCTCTCTCGACGCTTCGTTGGATCGTATTATTGCTCACACAATGTTTACAGAACATATCAAATGCCCTGTAGTCTTGTAAAAACACAGTTCCAAATGTGGGTTTGGGAATCATTTTTTGGAAAGTAACTGTTTATTGATGCATTTTGTAATTGTGTTGACTCGGTCTATTGCAGATACCAAGAGGTGTGTTTTGTACGTCGAAGGAAAACTTCCCAGTCGAGTTTACCCTCCCGATCAGTGTCAATATGCATTTAATAACTGTAGCACATCAAGAAAAGTTTACGTTCCATATAGTTCAAGTTGCCAAATTCCTGAAGAAAATTGAAGCTATGATAATTCTTGATATATACTAATCAATATACGCAATCTTATGCTAATGAGTTCTGCGGAATCCCGCAAGGTGGCGGAAGGGTAATAAAGGGAAAATAGACAACCACTTGTTTGTAGCAGAAGCCACAAGGAAATCCATACGGATTTCTTCAGAAAGAAAAGCTTCTTAGTTGCCGAAAAATTCGTCCTAGTCCGGGGTTCGAACCCGGGACCAACGCCTACCGGGGCAGTCGCTCTACCAATTGAGCTAACCAGGAAGCTAGCAATTGGCAGCGCAACGGCGAATCCATCGACAACTCGAAGCACATGGACAGAAGTAATGCAAATGAGATCTGTGGAATCGCGCCTGGTGGCAGAAGGGTTAATAAAGGCAAAATAAACGTATCGTAATACGGGAAAATACGCAATCTTAATGAAGCAACAAGTTATTCATTCTGCTGTGTAATTTCATGAGTCAATAAAACGTTCAAAAACTATTTTTGTTTCAAATGAGGTCACAACAGTCCATACAAGTAATGAAATCTAGGCACGGTCATACTGACACTAAATCAACTATATAGAATTGTGGATTCCACCATTCCTCGTTATGGTACAGAAATACGGTCTATGCTGGAAGCTGGAGAATAACGGAGCGCAAGACAGCTATGACGCGTCATAACCATTGTGCCTAGCTGCCACAGATAAATGTTTTATAGAAGGTGTAAAAAGCATTAGTAGAAAAAAAGAGAAAGCCGTATTAAAATAAAAAAAGTCACAGTTTCGCCGCAAGGGAGCAGCAATGAATGCGATAGCAACTAATTGGCATTTCAAGCGAAGAACCGCAAGCAGATCGAAACTTGGAGCGCACTCCTCAAGCGGGAAGGACGCACAAAACATACGCACAGGCATACATAGGACGATCGCGAAATATCAAGTGTCACAGTTGTTACTTCCCTCTGTTGGAGCGGTTCGCTTCCTTCAGAAACGGGACCTCTGTAAGCGAGCGGAGTGACCTTCGTGCGCTCTGTAACCTAAGCGCAACGCGAAAGCACACGACATAAAACTGCCCGTACCCCCCCCCCTCAATATAAACGCGCGCTCGCGCGCACCCAGGGCAAGTGTTGGGGAGCCAACGCATCGCAACGAGTGGGGCGCCGAGCGCGCACTTTGCGCCATTTCGCTGGTTTGCTGGTAAGGCAGAGAACACGCTGATATTACCCCCGAGATCTGCGTACCGCCAGCGGTGAATGGTGTATATAAATAGCTCACCGTTAGTATGCTGTAGCGTGTGCGCTCCTGTGACGTAGTGGTTAGCGTCGCACGCTGCGGAGCGAGAGGTCGCCCGTTCGATTCCGCGCGTCGAAAAACATTTTTCTGAATTATTTTTCTTAGTGGCTTATATATATATATATGTATATATACGGAGCATGAGGGCGACGCCAAGGCCGACGGTTAAAGGCAGCCGAGAGTGTCCATATAATTGCTATCGCAATAAAAAACCTTCCTGAGCTAGAAGTGTGATGTTCCACCTTCGAATTAGGAGCTGAGTACTTTAGCATTACGCCACGCCTACATTTTTTAGGGGCGAAGCTCCTTAGGGCATAGGCTAGTCCGGTGCCGTCCGTAGTAGCCACCGTATAGTGGATAGTACCCACTACACACGATGACGATGACGCTGATGACCATCAAGAATAAGCGCATTCCAGACCACACATTCTCTTATAGTGGAATGTACCCACTACACGTGATAACGATGACGATGACGCTGATGACCATGAAGAATAAGCGCGTTCCAGACCACACATTCTCTTTCTGCCATGGATGAAAACGATCGTGAACGCGCTCTCGCCCTCGAAAGGCAAAACGGCAACGCCGACAACAAACGTTCCCCTGAGCTTAACGTCATATATGACGAAACCAATATCAGGGGAACCCCCCTTGTGGTCCGTAGAGCTCTAGCACAAAATCATCATCTACCCCCAATGTAAATAATAAAACATTGTGTATATACTTGATCAATATGTAAATAATGAAACATTGTGTATATACTGTAGGTATAATCACACCACACCCTCGCGTTTGTGTGTCGGGTCTTTGAATGATGATCGTGTGGGCAAAATTTACGGAGGATTGACGGTTTACCAGATTACCTCCGGAGCTTCGCCCGCTCATCATCATTCCCTTCGTGGGTATGGCATGATTTTTTTTTATTTGCCGACGTCGGACAGTTTCCCACTTCAGCGCATTGAGCATGCAGTTGAGATTCCAAAACATTAATTTTGACAAGAGCATCCATCAATACTAGCACTACGTCATATTTCCTTTTCCGAAACCCTTCGCGGACCTTGGTAAAGCAAGAGTTCACTGGTCTCAGATTTATGTCACAGTTCCTTACAGCCACGCGGTTTCTCTACATGCTATGAACACCGCGAAGAATACAAAAACATGTCATGGAGCATAGTGCCTTCACTTGTAGCTAAATAATGAATGCCGTGTGATGCCGCGTGGCGTCAGCGGTAATTAATTTTTAGGGCTACTTGCATAATATCCCAAAAGACGACCGCACTCCAATAGTACAAAAAGACATGTTCTATGGATTCACCTTGCCTGCAAAGTAAACATTCGGTGCCCCATGGTAGATACTTTTCCTCTTCTTCTAGCCAAGTTCTAACAGGCAAGGTATTAATAAGCAGTTTTAAAAAGAATGTTTTCCTCCTCTTGGCAGTATCATTCGTTTGACACGTTTTTAACATTTTTGTCCATGCTTAGCGGTTCAATAATAGGTACAAAGGTTATGGGAACATGATGTCTATCAAACCCGAGTTTAAGCGCTTACGTGTTACACTACACAAACAGTCAATTGAAAAGTTGTATGTAGTGAAGGAGTGACGTCACTGGCACTCACGGGTAGCGTTTGTTTTAATAGACGTTCCACAGATATATGCAAGCACAGGGACACAGTGTCGCCAACCAAAACACTGAAACCGAAACTGCGGAAGCTACGTACAGGATACAACATTTTCCCTCCCACATTTAATTTTGGTTTGTGAAGGTGTTAGAACGTTAGTATAGGTTAATCACGCCCAGTTTATATGTAGAACGAGAATTACACAGCAAGAAATACACATCAATATATACGCACCAAATTATCTATACACGTGGAAAAATATTGAATACATTAGGTAACAGGTACACCAACTAAGAAATATTTCTACATTCACACTTAAAAATTGAAGGACACTTTGTACATTCCAAAGTGTGTTCGGCGAAAGCGTGTGGCCATTCCACTGACGGAAAGACGCACGGAAAGACCGACGGACGGACAGACGGACGGACGGACAGACGGACATCCGGACGGACAGACGGACATCCGGACGGAAGGACGGACATCCGGATGGACGGATGGACAGACGGACATGCGGACGGACGGACGGACGGACATCCGGACGGACGGACGGGCATCCCGACGGCCGGACGGACATCCGGACGGACGGACGGACGGACATCCAAAATGGACGGACAGACATCCGGACGGACGGAAGGACATCCGGACGGAAGGATGGACAGACGGACATCCGGACGGACGGACGGACAGACGGACATCCGGACGGACGGACATCCGGGCGGACGGACATCCGGGCGGACGGACACCGGACGGACGTGAGCATGAGACATTAAAGGCTTTCGCCTTAATAACCATATCTGTCTGGTCGCCGTCTCTCTCGGTGCGGCTGAACGCGACGACCAGGTGGGCACGACACCACGGGCGTGAAACAGCTTCTGAAGCAGGAAGCTGTCCGGCGGCTGATCTCGTTGGGGACCCGGAATTGTATTCTGCAATAGGCACAGGTTGTGCTGCGAGAACACTTGCCTCCGCAGACGCTGGCTGCCATGTTGCAGCGAGAATTGTCGCATGAAAGGGGTCGTGATGGAACGAAGATTCACGTCCTGCACAATGTTGCTGACTGCCACTGTCGGCAGGGCACCGAGAGGCACCTTGCACAGCTTTGCCGCGTTCCATGTTTTGCCGTCGTCGAGAATGATGGATGCTGGACCGCACTGCTCGATGACCTTTCTTGGCTTCGAGAAAGAGATGTCACCCTTGAATGAAACCAATGGTTTCTTCACCCGCACCATGTCTCCTACTGCCACTGTGGTCGGTTTTGGCGCTCGGCTCTGGTCGGTGTAGGCTTTGCTGTACTCTTGCCTGCGCTTGACACGTTGCCGCAGCCTGGCCAGTTCCTGGTAGGGTGCCTTTGCAAGGGCTCGGGCGATAAGCCGAAGATGTCAAGCTTCGTTCATGGCAGCCTTCCATGTAACAGTACTGCAGGGGCCACTCCTGTTGTGACGTGTGGTGTACACCTGTATGCGGCGAGGTAATCCCGTATAGCAGTTCGCAGTGGACGTTGTTCCAGGCGGGCCAGTTGGAGGTAAGTCTTGAACATGCTGTTGAACCGCTCAATCTGTCCGTTAGCCTGCGGGAAATAAACAGATGAATGCGACAGATGGATCACTCGTTCTTGTAGGAAGTTGACAAATTCCTTTGACGTGAACTGGGGCCAATTATCACAGCCTATCTCTTCAGGATATCCTTCCCGTACAAATACGTTGAGCAGGGGTTTGGTCACGGTTCTTGTAGAAATTTCCCTTGAAAACTGTACTTCTGGCCATTTTGAGAAGTAGTCTACGAGTGTCAGGACAAATCTGCAATCTGGAGGCGCCCTCTCCAGGGGACCAACGATATCCATTGCAAGTTTCTGACTTGGTCTCTCTGGTAACTCGAACGGTTTCAGCGGGGCAGGCGACGTCTTTGCAGATTTATCTGCTGCTTGACAGATGCTACAATTGTGGACTGCTTCTTCCACGTGAATGTCTATGCGGGGCCACCAAAATTGTTCCCTAAGTCTGGCTTTGGTGCGTGCGATACCCTGGTGAGTTTCATGCGCTGTGGCCACTAGTTGAGCCACGAGAGATGAAGGAACTACAAGCCTCTCTGCAAGCAAGAACAATTCGCTCAATACTGACAATTCCTCTCGAACTCTGAAATATGGTTGCAGAACTTCCGGTAAGTTTCTGTGTGATGGCCAAGGCCCATTTACAAACGCCTTCACCTTTTGAAGAGTGGCGTCAGCAAGAACCGCTTGTTCAAACTGCTCTTTTGTCAGGCAAGTTGGTTGAACCACGGAAACAATTTCCTTCTCAAAAGTCAGCTCTCTATCTGCCATATCAACAGGTAACCGCGAAAGTGCATCGGCTGCTCTGTTCGACGACCCTTTCTGGTACTCCACCATGAAATTGTAACGTAGTAGCCTTGTGCACCAACGTGCAATTCTAAGTGGGCGTCGGCCTTAGCCTTGCGAATACAGAAGCGAAACGAGTGCCTGATGGTCTGTTCGTAGATTGAAGTTCCGTCCCCACAGGTATGCATGTCAATGCTCGCACGCCCAAATGCATGCAAGTGCTTCCTTCTCGCCAACTTGTTACTTCCTTTCAGCCGGAGATAGCGTACGTGATGCAAAAGCAACAGTACGAAGATTATTACCGGTGTGCTGCTGGAGGACTGCTCCAAGACCACATTCGGATGCATCAGTAGAAATGATAATTGGAAGCGCAGGAGCCAACATGTGCAAGACAAGATCTGACGATAATACCGCCTTTACCGCGCGGAAACTGTTATCCACCTCAACAGACCAGGTGAAGGTTTCGCCTTTCCTAAGAAGAGCCCTCATTGGTTCTACCATCTCAACCAAATGTGGCACAAACTTGGCGTAGTATTCCACCAACCCAAGAAAGGAACGGAGTTCAGCGATATTTCTTAGAACTGGGGTTTCCACTATTGCGTCCACTTTCCCTCACAGTGGCGAAATACCGCAACATTGTGGCCCAAGAATTCGAGCTCCTGAACTCCAAACACACATTTTCTGTTGAGCTTCAGACCTGCGTCTTTGATGCGCTGTAACACTGCCTCGAAGTTGTTTAGGTGCTCCTCAGCTGATTTACCAAAAATAATGACATCGTCGATGCAAAAGAGGACACCCGCACAATTGTGAAAGATTCGAGACATCATACTCTGGAAAGCAGCAGGTGCTGAGGCTAGCCCAAAACAAACGCGTTTGAACCGGTACAGCCCTTCATGTGTAATAAAAGCTGTCAAGTCCCTACTCTCAGGATCCAGGGTAACTTGGTGGTAGGCAGACGCTAAGTCGAGTTTCGAAAAGTGCGTGGCACCCACCAAGGCATGAAACAACTCATCCATGTCAGGCAGCGGAAAGCTGTCCGGAAGGATGGCCTTGTTAGGTTCACGTAAATCTACACAAAGCCTAATACTTCCATCTTTCTTCCGAATAACTACAATAGGGGACACCCATTCTGACGCATCGATACGTTCAATGATGTCCAAGCTTTCCAAGCGCTGCAGTTCGGAAGACATGCGTGCTCGTAACGTAAGGAAGCCGGCGAAGTTTTGATGCTATTGCCTGAACACACCCACGTGTCTTAATTCTGTGAACAAAACATTTTGCAAGACCCAGCTCATTTGTGAAGAGCGAGGAAAACTTGTGCTGAAGTGCTGATGCAGCTGCATGGATGGCTCTATCAGGACATGTCCGAGACACTTCGGCATTCGGTAGCGTGCTGGTTTGAAAACACTGCAGATCAGACACTTCAATGCGAGCTTCAAAGCCTTAATACCAGCCAGGCCAACGAGAGAAGTACCCTGTTCGACGACATAAAACAAAAGCGGTGCGCTGCAATTATCGAAAAAGACCTCAGAAAAGAAGCAGCCTCGAAACAAAATTTGTCTTTTGGAATAATCCAGAAGCGTCACACGAGGAACGAGAAGAAGCGGCACACCAGAGAAATGTCGGTCAAACACCTTGCCTGAAAGAATGGAAACGGAAGAACCAGGATCGACTAACAGCTTCATAGTGACCTGCCCGACTTGAACGTTAATGTGAATTCCAGATGCAAGAGGCCGTTGAACCACAAGAACCTCTACGGTTTCATCCTGCAACAGGCTATCTACTGAAACCTCGTGGACAGCTGCCTGCGACCGCTTCTGGTTGCAAATATTTTCAAAATGTCTGATACGGTCACAAAAGAAGCATTTCTTTTCCTTTAGCTGGGCAGCGTTTCCCAGAAGCGCGATGCTGCTTAGAACCGCATCTGAAGCAATGCGAAGAATTCACGTGTTGCTGCGCATTCGATGGACAGCGCTGTCGAAATGGGGGGTGGTTCCCAGACGTAGCTGCCTTATCGCGTTGACTGAAAGTGCGAGCACGCGGCCGTGAATTCGTTGACTGCAACAATGAACTGCCTTTTGTGCCCGACTGCGCCGATACTGGTTGCACAGAAATTGAAAATTATTTCATTTCCACTGCTGCATGCTCGATTTGACTCGCGAGAGCAACTGCCTTGTTGAACGAAAGCGAAGACCCTTCGAACAGAAGACGTTCCAGAATACGATGCGAGGACACACCGGCAACAAACTGGTCACGTAATGACTCTTCTTGCGACGTCAATGAGCACATCGCGGCAAGCTCTGTCAGCGCGGTCGCGTATTCTTGAATAGACTCGCCTGGGAACTGAATTCGACGGTGAAAGCAGTGGCGCTCGACGACCAGGTTGCAGGTGGTATCGAAGTGCTTAGCCAGTGCCGCTACAGCGGAGTCATACATGTCGGGCGTAGCTCCAGTCCCTTCTTCCTCCTTTGTCTTTTCGGCCGCCTGCGAAACCGACAGGGTATTGAAAATCCGTTTACCTTCGGGTCCCAAGGAATGTAGTAGAATAGCCTTGCGTTGGTCTGGGGAGAACTCTGAAGCACCGGAAGCCAGCAGGTAGACCTTGAACATGTCGTGACATCGGGACCATGGCTGCACGGGGCGACCCGGTGTCGGAAGGAACGGATCCGGTGGGGCGATGTCGGCGAAAGCCATCTGGGGGGCGTGGCTGGTTATCCCCCGGGAATTCCTGCTAAAACTCTCCTATTAAGTCAATGTATCGGGCAGACTCTGCGCCCCCCCTTTTTATGTACCTAGGGAGGGCGGCCGTCCCCCCCTGCCCCCCTCGTGCGCATGCCTATGTCTGTGACTACGAAGAACTGCGCGAAATAAACTGGCACCTCCTTGTGCCTGTTTATTTCGCGCAGTTCTTTATAGTCCTGGATTACCAACTCGCCCAGCGATCCATTCTTGTAAAACTCTGCGTCTTTTAGCTTCGCGAGCATTGTAACTGTTATTTTGACATGCGGCTGAGGTGAATGAGGGTGCAAGAATTGCCAGGCTTGCGTTTGTAGCGTCGCGATATCAAGTGGCGGCTGCTTTCTGGTCTACCAGTTGGAAAGGGCAACTGCGAAGCAACAGCTCATCAACTTCTCCACAACTTCGCGGCGATGTAACGCATTTGCTGTCGCTGTTCGCACCGGCCCGGCACCTCTAGACTTGTAAACATCACACTATAGCAACACATTCATGAATATCGAAAATAATAGTTGTGCACAAAATGTAAACATTCAAGGCTGCTGTGCTCCACAATAACTGAGCCTGTTATAACGCGCACACTTCCATCAGGCTACCATCGTCCACCACGCTTCCACCATGCCGCCGCCATCCAGCTTGTTCACTAATAATCCACCAAAACACAGTTTACATCACTGCCATGATCCAGCATTTTCCATTTTCACCATCATTGCCCATTTTGAACCCCAGAGCACGCTCAGCAGTGCCACCACCATCTGCCACCAATTTCTCTACCCTCGCTATGAACAGCCATTATGAGCGCCACAGCTCCCAGCTAATAAACTGTTATTTCCACCACATCCACTATTATTTCTATCTTGTCCACTATTATTTCCATCATGTCCACCTACAGTTCCAGCATCCACCAACTCAGGATTTTAATTGGGGCACTCTAAACAGATATGAGAAGAGGAATTAAGCAGCCACATAAAATACTGCAGAAATATCTCTCTTTTGCGTTTGAATTCGCAGTACCCTTGTAAGAGTTATATCTTTTATTACGATGGCGCGCATACGATGTGATAGTCCCGATTTCACTCCACCAAGGAGGAAGCACCGCGCCAGTCATGTAAAAATGGACAGAGCTACTGTTATGCCTACAGCAGATGTCGCCATTTTTCCATATAAGTTTCTCACATTAGCCTTTTTCTGGCGGTACTCCAAGCACCGTACGTTACAGTAGAGCAACTGACCGTCGAATCAACCTGGCCAAGCTTTCCAAAATTATTTCGTGAAAGTGGAACTTTGTGGTCATTTAGCCATTTGGATAAATCGTCAATCAGTTTCCCACACGCTGTGCTTACGGAAGTTCAAAGCTTTCAGTGAATATTTCTTATATTCCCGCTTTCGAATGAAGAATTCAGGGAATAAACGAACCAACAATCAATCACTCTATCCCGCACCAATTTCGCATTCATTCCGTAAAGTTGCTTTAAACTGTGAGGCGGCCGTGCAGTAAACAATAGATCTTATAGCCGAACTTTTTATAGCGATCTTTATAGCGAGGAATCAATGGCGCGATGCCGACTCGAGACAAATACATACACCAGCTTACACAGGTTACATGTATTCGACCCCCAGTATAGAGGTATATGTCCGTGGTTGAGGACCACACCAAATCTGATTCATATTACGTGTGAAGTACAATGCATGATCAAGAACACTGCAACGTGAACAACACACTGGAAAAATGAGAGGCACTGCTAACCTGCTCAGCGTTTGAGGACCATGTTTGATTGGTCTAAAGCGCAGAGATGGGGGCAAGGGCTAGCGGAGCCCTGGATGGGGGTCCTGTATATGCATATTAACCCACCTATTGTGATAATAACGTTTTATTTTCTCTCTCTACCACTTTTATTCAGCCAAATTGTTTTAGGACACTGCTAAGTCACAGTACAAGCAGTTCAGGCTGTACATTGTTGCGGCGAAAATTTTCGATCGTGGCTTAACTATATCATTGGTGGAACACGTGGTTTTTATATCTCAGTCATCGAACCTTTCGGCATTATCGCTGGTGCCCGCGTGATTTTTGGAACAAATTTGACTACTGGCGTCCTGCCCGTAATAATAAAGGGACAGCCAACTGATATTTCTCGACCCATTTATTCGGCACGACAGAAAGCTCACCCTTCATGGTGTTTGTAGCTGCCTAATTAATTCCACAAGCAGGTGGTTATTTTACAAGCAGTATTTTTCGATGTGAAAGGCTCTAAACACAGATGCACCTTTCCTCCAGCAACGCTGAGAATTGATAGCGATGCCGCCAGCCCTTCTCGCCATTTTCGGACGGCTGTCGTCGTTCTGCTTTCGCAGGAGTTCCTCACACTATGCTTAACCGCCTTTATTTTGAGCTTTCCAACTATTATTGCATATAAAAAGCTGTTACAATGAGATAGTGTGTCATTATACACCTTCTCTGTATTTGTACCACGTCGTGTGCGCCTGCGCCCAAGGTTGCCTGCACCTGCGTCATGGGTGGCTTGTCCCGGCGTCGTTACTGTCTCGATATACGAGCGAAACCAAGTCAACGAAAACGTCACTACGCATATGCACGGCCGCGCCGAGTAGCAGAGCGCGTCATTTCTGAGACGAAGTGTAGGCAGCAAAATTATGTCGCTCAAAAATCTTAGCCACCTGCAAACTACGTGCATGGTCCCATGAGCACGCAGAAAAGTGTCCGAAGACGCTCTGACGAGGATGGGATCATTACGTCACGGGAAGGCAGCGCCGCTTTAATGCAGGTCTATTTGTACAGTTTTACGAAGTGATATCTTTTATTATAAAGAAACGAACAATTTTTTAATACGAACGAAAATATTCTCGACCGCCTACAGTAATCAACGGTCACGTGACAGGATACAATGAATGGTTTATGTACTTGCCACCAGAGGCGCCAGAGGTCATTTTTCGTGACTTTCGATGAAGAACTAATAATATAAATCCACCTCTCATGAAAAAAAAGCAGGGTTGGCTTGAGTAAATGGGATGGACAATCTTTCCATCAGTGGAGTCATCTCGGTTCATGTTCTGGGCAGTTGTCGGTCCCTTTAACAGAACGATCTCCAACCATCATGCAGCGTCCCCAACATTGAGGCATGGTATTGTCATGAGTAAGGAGAAGACGAAGATTACGAAGTGGGAGGAGAAGCTCGCGGAACAGGCACGAGCGCGTGCATGGAGTAGCACACGGCTCGAAGCGCGTGACACGAGCCGTAACGGAAGAGGAATGGACGATGAGCTGGCATTGCTTGCCTGGCTACGGGAGAAGACGGTCGCATCAATAGCGACGTTCTACCGACGGACGCAGCGGACGTTCGACTCCAGAGGCCGGGACGCTGGCACTCCGTGGCGTAGCCGTTGACCTCGGCGACGCTCGGGCGAGGCTCCTCGGAGGTGCTGCAGCATCTTTCGGCTGATCCGGACGCACCCGCCGCAGTCCCCCCTCCGAACACCGGCGCGCAGCAATCCCTAGGACACCACGTTGTCACTTCGAGAGGGCCGGTCTCGTCCTAGGACTAACGGACGATGACAATGTGCCACGTCACCGACGACGACCTGGGGCAGGCGTACGGCAGCGCAGCTTGGCTGTGACACATCGGAGCGATGACAGGAACGGGTTCGTCGGCAACAGCGGCCGCGGACCCAACACGTCGGAGGTTTGACTGACGGCGATCGAAGTCCAAGTAAGAGTGTCGATTCGGACCGTTCGGACTACGATCCGACGACGAGGCCTAAGTGTGTAGACTGAGGGTAGGGACTGCGGTTAGGCGCAGCTGAGACTGATCAGTTATTTTTTGTAGACTTGGTTGTTAGTGTTTGTAAGGTGTTCGCTATTAGTTCCCTTTTTTACTAAGTGTTAAGGTTTCTCCTTTAGTTTTCTCCTAAATAAACCTTGTTTATTTACAACCAGTCTTGATGTCCATTGAAAAATAAAGGACGTTACGTTACAGAGTAGATACAAAGCATTATCCATCTGTGGGAGTTGATATACGTCCTTCTTCGAGATCGTGTAGAAAGGACGGTAATAGGCAAAGAAACGCAGAATGCCATCTGTCTTCTGGTGGTGATGCAGTCAGACTCTTTAAAGGCTGTGCTATCTCATGCTCTAGCAGTTCGTCGACTTGACGCTTTGTAGTTTGTCGTTCTCGCTTCGGAACCTCCTAGGAACTGTAACGGTGTGGTGGAGCATTCTGTTCCGTTATGGTGATTTTTTACAGCGAAAGTTGTTACGAAAGCACAACATGGGTCGTTCCTGCGCCGTAGTTGTCCGCCGCCGCCGCCGGTGTCCGTAACCAATATCGCACGAAATAAGAAAAAAAACTAAATAAATAAAAAACACCTATGACACAATGGGAATCGAACCCGGGTCTATTGCGTGGCAGCTCAGCACTCTACCACTGAGCTACGCCGCTGCTTGAATCTGCGGTGCAAACTGACCCTATGCAGGCTTCATGTTGGGTAAGAAATCGCGTTAGCGTGTGTTGTAAAGCGTTTTAAAACAGTAATGTAAGAACCAGGCGTCACACAATGCGAAATGCGTAACTAGTGGGGGCGTTCAATGCTCCAACCCATTACAAAAGCGTCAGGCAAAATTCTTCATTGTCGCCAGCCACAGCATCGACAAAGTGCACATAATGCGTTACAAAGAGTGTAGCGGGCACCGCGGTTTTCCGAAGAATGACGAATAATGGCAGAGTAGACGCTTCCCCACTACACAAAAATTATGATGATTTATGGCGTAGTGGGTACCATGCAAGTGTGCTGGTAGTAGTTGCCCCAAGGGTGTTTTAAAAAGGCTCTAAAAAGGCCGCTCTCCCAGCTTTCGCTGTGGCTGTGCTGCGCGTTGCGCGCAGGCCTGGCGTTTTTTAAGTAAATGGCGTTTGTCGAACGCTTGATGTCAAGAAACAGTCCTTGTATTGCTGGAGAAGGCATCGTAGCTGCTGCTATTGATGAGGAGAAAACTGTGGTTGAGGTCGAAGGATGGTTGAGGTCATAGGCGTGCGTAAGGTTCTCCGTTAGAGCAAGCGAAGTCGTGCCGCGGCCCCCCACCGGAGTTAACCGGGGTTAGCTAGGCTAGGCCTGGTTATGGAAGCGAAAGCTTGTTTACTTGGCTATGCTTCGTTATCCTCATAGCAGAAGCACCGTTTGCCAGCCGATCGATATGGCTAGTTGAAGGTTCTGTATTGCGTACACTCATTACCCTCGTTTCGTCAATTTACAAGGCCTTCACCGCCGTCAGCGCGAGAAACGCGAGGCTCCTAATCCACCACCAGACGGTCGCCCTCGCGTGCTGCTGCGCTAGCAGATGTGCGCGCTCCTGGCGTATTGACCACGGACGCTGAAAAAGGGCACTTGTAAAGGTGAACAAGAAACACCTCATTTTGCAATCACCATTTTGCAAATGTGCGCAGTTGATGACCAGTGCCTTGTTTTGTTATTTAGAGTTCAGTGAGTTACGTTTCGCAGCTTTTGTTGCAGAGCAGAATTGTTTTCCGAAGATATGAGCCGCACAATGCCTGTAACAGCAGCGTGAAGGAGCGGGAATGCTGTTTAGCCATTTTTATTCAACTTCTCTTGCTAATTTTCTTTGAGGATTCTGGACTGTGTGATTGCCTGAACCAAGAATGGAGGTTCACGATAGCTTGATATTTTCGGACAACTGGGAAGACAATGCTGAACATCTTCGGATGGTTAAAAATTGCAGGTCTTACGCAGAGGACGAAGAAATGTCCTTTGGACTGTGCTAAAGTACGCTATTCAGGGCATGTTGCAGGGAACGGGCGTCGTCGAACATCCAAACTCAAGGTAGCCACGGTAGTCGGTTACCGCCGTCCCACCACTAGACCGAGGTGAGAGCCTTCCTCGGCCTGACGCTTTACTATCAGCATTATTCAGTAAATAAAAAAAGTCACAGTTTCGCCACAAGGCGAAGCAATGAATGCGATAGCAACAAACTGGAATGTCAAGCGATGAATGGCAAGCAGTTGGAAACGTGTAGCGCGCTGCTCACGCACACATGACGCACGAAAACAAAAAGCACAGGACGAGAGAGAACTAACAACGTTCACAGCTCGACACTTAACGCTCTGCTCAAACTAAACGACGCACGAAACGAATTCACAGGTACAGGCGAGGGGGAAATAACAAGTGTCACAGTTGTTACTTGGCTGTGTTTGAAAAGCGTGTTCTTTTCGCAAACGGGGGGGACTCCCGCGAGCGAAGTGACCTTCGTGCGCTCGGTAACTACAATGGAATCGTTCCGACGAAAGCCCAAATCTCCCCCACCGTGAGATAAGCGTGCGCGCGAACGGGCGAACGGGTGTCTACCCCCCTCCCCACGGACCAAACGGCGCGAGCGGATGAGCGCGGGCGTCGCGATGAGTGGGGCCGGTGGGGCGCGAAGCTACGGCCTCGCCGAGCGCGCCCTTTGCGCCATCTCGCCGGTAATGCTGAACACACGTTGAAAACTCGCTGTATATAAATAGCTCGCCGTTTGAACGTTGAAGGACGTTCGCCTCGTGGCTCAACGGATAGCGCCGCGCGCTGCAGAGCGAGAGGTCCCTGATTCGATGCCGCGCGTCGGAAACATTCTTCTGTATTATTTTCTTTGTGGCTTTTATAAATATATAGATACATATACATATACGGGCCATGACGGCGGCGGCGACGGCGACGCCGACGGTGAAAACCAGCCGAGAGTGTCCATATAATTACTATCACAATAATACCTTGCGAATTACTCAGAATTTGCCAGCAGTTTCAGCGAGACCGCACCTGTGAACATTCAATGGGACTCTACCAAGAAAGCCACCTTTCAAAGGATGATACCTTTGAGTGACAAACCCATTTTCAGCTCGCCGGATATTGTGAAAACCTTTCATCATTCAGTGTGACGCGAGTGAAGGAGGTTTGGGGGAAGTGCTATGTAAGACGGACCAGAGTGGAGAAGAGCGACGCGTTTTGTACTTCAGTCGCAAATTGAGCGTAAGGAAAGAGGCTTTTAGCACATCGGAAAAGGAATATGCTTGCATTGTTTTGCCCGCGCAAAATCTAGGCTGCTGTGTTGCTGGATCTAAGTTTACCATAGAAACCCGTCACTCTCAATTAACCTGTCTACATAATAACCATAATAATAATAATCATCATCATCCGGACTATGCCCACTGCCGGGCAAAGGCTTCTTTCATGTTTCCCCAATCAACCCCGCCCTGTGCTTTTTGCTGCCACCTTTTACCTGCGAACTTCTTTATCACACCTGCCCACTTGATTTTCTGTCTCCCCCTCACGCGTATGCCTTATCTTGGAATCCATTCAGATACCCTAAATGACCAGCGGTTACCCTGCCTACGCGCTAAGTTACCCGCCAATGTTCGTTTCTTCTTGGTGATATCAACTATGATATCCTTAACCCCCGTTTGTTCCCTGACCCATTCTGCTCTCTTCCCGTCTCATAAGGTTACACATGTCATTTTCCTTTCAATCGCTCGCTGCTTCGTCCTCAATTTAGGTTGAACCCTCTTTGTAAGCCTCGATGTTAATGCAGGTGAGTACCCTTAAGATGGAGCTATTATATACCTTCCTCATGAGTGGTACACTCCCATTCATGATTGGAAATTGCTTGCCGAGTGCGCTCCACCCCATCCATATTAACGCGATAGCGTTGAAGAGCTCGTTTCGCAGCAATTCCGGCGTCGGCGTCGGCGTCATTCGTTGTGAGCGAAAAATCGTCATCTCGTCCGTGACCGAAAAATCGTCATGTCGTCCGTGACCGAAAAATCGAGAAAGATGCAAATAAAATAAACAATAAAAAAATTCCGGGTCCGAATGAGGATCGAACCCAGGTCGTCTGCGTGGCAAGCAGGTGTTCTACCGCACAGCCATGCTGCTGCTTGGGATTACATATAAAATAACTTCCTCTGCTTGGAGATGCAATGAAAATAACTTTCATGCTTTACAAACACACGCGTCCTGTATACAGGCGTCGCAATACAACATGTAATATCGCAGTAATATTGCGTGGTACAAGCGTACATTGCCATCGGGCGTCAGAAGATGTGAATATCATCACGACATTGTGGTTAAAAGCCGTCCAGGCATTATAAAAGGCACACAAGTTACTGCGCGTATTCCCTTAAGACCACGTAGTGGGTGCATAGCAAGTTCGAAAACAATACCCGCATTTCCCGCGCGTAATTTCTCGGAGTTTAATGCATGCTGCCCATTACATTGTATGCACTAAGTGATTGAAGTACGCACTAAGGACAGGATATCGCTATCGCGTTCAACTCTTAAAGGCGAAGCTTAAGGGTCCCCCTAATTTTTTAAAGTTTTTAATAATGCGCACAATTTCTGTGGGGGTAATAAGACTTAGATACATAGTATTCTGCAAACTCATGTTAATGTACTTTGCAAGGTTATTGTTACCTTTCGAATCAAATGCTCCAAAAGATAAGAAGTGCTGACTGAATACTTCTGTGAGGGGCGCACCACTCATGACTTTATCGCCAAGCGTTAGCTCCTGGGGGAGGCCGCAATTGGTTCTTAAGGGTACGCCATGTTTTCTTAGGATCATAAAGAATATCAGTAAATTTGTTGGCGTAATAATCAACTCGTGATTTTTTATGTCAGCATTTCATTTATATCTGACTTTTTTATACTGCTTAAGCACTTCGGTGTCTCTACATTTTATAAAATCACAAAAAAGTTCACCTCTCGCTTTGATTCTTTTAACAAGTTCATAGGTGATCGACGACTTCCTCGCTTTTTCAAGCTTTCTAATTTGTACCACAGGAAACAAATATTCATATATTTCAATAATTTTCTGAATAAAACTATTGTATAATAGGTTTGGATTGCAATTTTTACCATTCCAATTTTTATTCCAATTTACCGATGCGATGTGCTCACGAAAATTATCTACAGCACGCTTAGTTATCCGCGTTGTTTTGGTCGAGTGCTCTGCCACAACATGCGACAATGAATACTTGGAAATGAAGCAAAACAAACTAAAATGGTCACTGACTCCACTAACAAGCACTCCTGCTTTTACAGCACTTTTCTCTTGGTTAGTCAGACAAAGATCAATCAAAGTTTTACTAGAGGCGTTGATGCGGGTAGGCAGAGTAATATTGTTTGAAAAACCGTACATTGATAGAAGGTCAACAAATTGATTAACTTGTGTATCACCAGATTTGAGCAAGTCAATGTTGAAATCGCCTAAGATCACAACAGGTATGTCAGTGGATGATAGAGAATCGAGAAATATTTCAGACTGACAGAAAAATTCAACAATTGACTCAGAAGGAGGCTTATACACGACACCGGTTATGAAGTTTTTACATTTGATAAAATGCAGTTCGTATACAGGTGTAGATCTGCCTTCGATGAGATCAGGTGTTAGTGTGCGCCTGTGATCGTCTGTTCCTGAGTGTTCAGTCTAGTTGCGCTACTCACAATGATTTCCAAGTCCTGCACGGTTGGCGGAATCCTGGCCACCGCGTGGAGAGGAGAATGTGGGGGTGGACCCCAACCTTTCAATTTAATCCGGAGCACCGAAGAGTGCTGCGTCTGTTCACTGTGATCCTAACCACGGAACTACTGTATATAAAGTATTTTCTCTACTCAAGTCGTCGTGGTGAAGGCTCCGGGCACGGCACCCACTCTAGGTCCCCCCCGGTGACGCTACCCGCGTCGCAACGATGCTGTTCGCGATTATGACGCTGGAGCGAGGAGGAATGGTGATCTGATTGTCGAGAACGCTCAAGACGCGATGGTATGGGTTCGTACCCGGTTGTGTCACTTTGTCTGATGATTGAGTCATCGACTTGAATGTTAAGTCGATCACGCGGAGTGATGGTTTCAGAAGTCCATGCCAAGTATGATATATCTGGAGAAGTATTGTGAGGCTATGACGCTCGCAGGATCTCCATCCGGGGTTATTATATGACCTCCAACAGCCCGGAATTTGGGATTTTGGGTTTTCCCAGGAAGCTTTAACTTTATACAATTTCGCAGTGAAGGGCCCGCTGACGACAGTATAGTCGGCTCCAGTATCGACGAGAGCAGCGAATTAGTGGCCCTGGATAAAAACTTGGAGGTTGCTAGTTCATCGTCTTACGTTGCGGTTAAGTCACGGCATGAATCACGGCTACATCGGTTTGTTCCGTTGAATCTACGTGGAGTCGCTTATTTTGCATTGTCGCCGGTCAGTAATTAAATAAACTAACTTTTCTTTTACAGCAACGCTGTGTACCTCTCGTTTCTCGGAAAATTTTCTGGCTAAACACTACACGCGAGGTATCGAATGGACCGTTCTGACGTCATCCAAACCCTCGTGTGAAGCGCAAACAATATAATTGATGATAATGGCACTTGCATATATTTCTTTCCAATAAGGCATATAGCTCACCATTCGTTTCTATAAAGAAAACCCTGAAACAAGCATGAAAACCGCATGGTTGATGATAAGGGCACTGTGAACAATGGGAACAACCCCCCCGCATTCCCGGTACATGTTAGGTTGTAGCTGCTTTTGAATGGGCTGTTTGACGTCGGTCGACGCCCTCGTGTGAAGTGTGAACCGCATAATAACGACCAAGCATGTTCCTTCTCCCCGCGTGTGTTTCCCGGTTTTCATATATGGAAGGAAGACGCGTCTAGCAACTCATTCACTGCGCACTAAAAGTGTCATGGGTAGACCACGGAAATTGACGGCAGCAGATAAACAGCGTGCACAAGAACGGCATGATCGGCGAAAGGAAGAAACTGGTCACACTGAACACTGTTGTAGGCCAAACTCTGCAATTCGAGGCCAAAAGCTCAGCGCAAGCAACAAGGCCACCGAGACGGCGAGAAGCACCGTGAAACAGAACGCTGCGAAGAGACGCGAATATCACGCTGATCAGTTGGTCAAAGTGATCAGTTCCCCGACCAGGAAGTTAATCACTTAAATGTGTTCAGTGCGTACAAATCTTTTCTGCAAGGTAAAATGAACCTACCACGCCGAACAAATCGCATTTGGATTTGGTCTTGGCAAAGAATGTAGCCGTAGTGGTCGCGGAACGAACCACTGTGTCCCAAAGCCACCACAAAGCGATTATCACTACAATTACTCGCAAGAATTAACGAAGCATCTGGTGATCTTAACGTACACTGACACCGCACAGTGCACGGTCCTCTGGCGTTTTGCCTTCATGGAGATGCGACCACCACGGCCGTGCATTGCTTTGTTAAATAGTGATAACGTTCGGGGGCCACTTGATAGATTGATTTAGACGGACCACCCTTCATTAGGAAATGCTTTGTTTGCGTGCGAACATGTTCATTTGTTTATATATATGAAAATATATGGGAAGGTAGGCAACGTTAGAGCCGGCTATCCCAAATTCATAGTAGTAATATTCAATATACACACAGGGATAAGCAAAATTTAAAAAGAGAACGAACGAAAGGAAAAAAACAAAGAGAAGCTCAATGTACATATATACAATATAGGTCGTATAACGCATGGGTACAGTCTATATATATATATATATATATATATATATATATATATATGAGAACTAACAGACAAAGATGCCAAGGAAAGTATAGGGGAAGCTATTAGAAGTAATTGTAATGTAAATGTGAAGAAATGAAAGTGGACGAAAAGATAACTTGCCACCGGCAGGATCCGAACCTGCGACCTTCGAATAACGCGTCCGATGCTCTACCTCTGAGCTACGGTGGCGGTCATCTCCGCGTCCACTTTATGGGGTATATATGTGTACTTAAACGTGGAAGCGTCAGTCAGCGCCGCCTGTTGCCATTACGGCGAGTGTGGAACACTCTTTTTTGCCTGTAGGCGTCACGTAGTACGTGATCTTATTACGAGAGGGCGGCTGACTAGTAATCCCTCGCATACCACCTGAAGGCATCAAGTCTGCCAGAACGAGACCCTCGTTATGAATGAAGGAAGGAATTGTAAACTTAAGGGCTCGTTTGCTTTGTTAAACATAGTATTAATGAGAACTAACAGACAAAGATGCCAAGGAAAGTATAGGGGAAGCTGACTGACGCTCCCACGTTTAAGTACACATATATACCCCTTAAAGTGGACGGGGAGATGACCGCCACCGTAGCTCAGTGGTAGAGCATCGGACGCGTTATTCGAAGGTCGCAGGTTCGGATTCCTGCCGGTGGCAAGTTATCTTTTCGTCCACTTTCATTTCTTCACATTTACATTACAATTACTTCTAGTAGCTTCCCCTATACTTTCCTTGGCATCTTTGTCTGTTAGTTCTCGTTAATACTATGTTTAACAAAGCAAACGAGCCCTTAAGTTTACAATTCCTTCCTTCATTCATGACGAGGGTCTCGTTCTGGCAGACTTGATGCCTTCAGGTGGTATGCGAGGGATTACTAGTCAGCCGCCCTCTCGTAATAAGATCACGTACTACGTGACGCCTACAGGCAAAAAAGAGTGTTCCACACTCGCCGTAATGGCAACAGGCGGCGCTGACTGACGCTCCCACGTTTAAGTACACATATATACCCCATAAAGTGCACGGGGAGATGACCGCCACCGTAGCTCAGTGGTAGAGCATCGGACGCGTTATTCGAAGGTCGCAGGTTCGGATCCTGCCGGTGGCAAGTTATCTTTTCGTCCACTTTCATTTCTTCACATTTACATTACAATTACTTCTAATAGCTTCCCCTATACTTTCCTTGGCATCTTTGTCTGTTAGTTCTCATTAATACTATGTTTAACAAAGCAAACGAGCCCTTAAGTTTACAATTCCTTCCTTCATATATATATATATATATATATATATATATATATATATGTGTGTGTGTGTGTGTGTGTGCGCGATTTCTCAAGGGGATTGGACATCAGGTTTCGAGAAACACATACGTGCTGGTCTCCAGAATGTCTGACATATCACCGCCGATTATGAAGTTTAGTTTTGTTCCGTAACAAGTAATCGATTACTTGTAATCAATCAATGTCTTCGTATCGGTCCTAGTATGGCTTCATACGTAAATGTGTACGCGCTCCATGGGATTGCGTTGTCTTGAAGGCACGTGTCCTGCAAGCTTGACTTCATAAACGAGGTCACTGAGTCGGTTTACTACTTCATAGGGGCCAAAATATCGGCAAATTGGTTTTTCAGACAGGCCTCGTCGTCGTACTGTGGTCGATATCCCCACTTTGTCGCCAACGTCATACCGCATTTCACGTCTTCACCGGTTGTAGCGGTAGGCGTCGATCCGGTGTTGGTGACATATTCGGTACCTGGATAACTGGCGGGCTTCCGGTTTTTGTAGAAAGTCGTCAAGATCAGGGGGGTTGTCATCTTGGTCTATCGGTACGTAGCACCCAGTATTGTGGTAACTTCACGACCGTAAACTAGTTGACACGGGATAACCTTGGTGGTCTCTTGTACGGCAGTGTTATAGGCGAAGGTGAAGTATGGTAAAACTTCGTCCCACTTTTAAATGCGAAGCATTTCTTTGCGCACTATAAGCACTTTTGCGTTTCTATCTATCTATCTATCTATCTATCTATCTATCTATCTATCTATCTATCTAGCCGCCTACGTCTGGGTGCTCTCGTGATCACCTCCTTAACTTATGGTAGACCAAAATTTGTATGGGAGGGTAAGAGGTATTGACGAATATGTCTTGCTAGTCACCACATGAATAACGTGAAAATACCATCGCGTACTTCGTGAAACCCTATCCGCCAGACACGTGTGGCTCATACCCGTATACCGCTGGCGGGTGTGTGCCACAGGTATGCGGGTATGTGCCACAGGTGTTTGACAATATATATCTACCCAGAAACGGAGAGGACAAACATTAGTTATTTAAATGAGAGAGCGTTAAGAAAAACTGGCGTCGGCAGCGTTGACCCGACGAATGGAAATAATAAATATCAGGGTGCCAGCAGGAATCGAACCCATGCAGTATTCGCGGCAAACAAGTATTCTACCACCGAGCCACGCCAGGTCTCGGAACTGCTTTGGGAAAAAGACCCTATGCAGGCGTAATGCTGGTGAAACGTCAATTGTGGTTACAGTACTAGCTATCTAATTTCATAAACATTACATATGCACTCCTATGAGGCAGGCGTCATGTCGGGTTAACGTGAATTGTATACCTAAGCGCCATCTACTGTAGTTGGTCCACGAAGCACTATCCAGGGCTACCATCCTCGAAACCCAAGTGCTACATAGCAACTTACCACTTAGGGTGTTGGTAATACCCATGTTTCTGATTGCATAGTTACGCAGCTGTAAACAACTCGTTACACGAAACATTTGCGACTGCGCACAAATGTCTGTGCGTACAACATTTGTACATATCTTTAGCGTCATTGTGTAATGTTTCGCTCGATAAAAAAATTACAACCCAGTGTCCTTGCCTCCGCATGCTTCGGATAACATTGATTCCCGAGGTACTTGGGATCTGCCGAATTTTTTGTGTCGACATCCACATACATAGATATCATGTCGGCTAGAGCTCTGTTAAGACGTTCAGTGAGGCCATTGCATTGAGGATGATATGCGGAGGTTTTTCTGTAAACAGTGTAAGTCATGTTTAGCAGGCACTTCATAACTTTCGCCGTGAAATCCGTTCCGCAATCGGCGGAACATATGAAGTGCTTTTCGGCGCGCCATGCCTTCTCAGGCGCGCCATGCTGGGGAACCACACTGTGAAGAAAAAAGTTGGCCACTTCAGCCAGTGTTGCCCATTGCAAGGAGTCTGTTTTGGCGTATGTGGTTATGTAATCGGTCGCCACAACGGTCCAATTTTTGCCGAGGGAAGAGATAGGGAATGGTTAAAGGAGGTCCATTCCAACTTGTTATAACGGGGCCTTCGGTGGATCCATAGGTTGTAGAAGGCCGGCCAGTTTAGTACTTGGTGTTTTTCGTCTTTGGCACTCGCGGCATGTTTCAACATAGTGCTGCACTGAAGCTAATAGCTTAGGTCAATAATAATTCCCCCCTGATTCTTGCAGGCGTTCTAGTCACGCCCAAACGTCGAGATGTTGGCTTATCGTGGCACGCTCGTAATTTTTATTGCCGCATAGTTGGAGGAACGACGAGCAAGAACTTTTCACGGTTCGGCTTATGGTTTCTCTTGTAGAGAACATTTCCATGTAGGCAGAATGATGTGAGGTTTCGAGAAAATATACGGCGTATTCGTACGCTGACTCCTTCCAGGTGTTTGATGAGCGGAAACAATTTTTCGTTTGCGCGTTGACACTCGGCAACTTCAGTAGTCTTGACAATACCTATGAACGGAAAGTCCTCTTCATCTGATGGTGCTGTCTCTGCAGGCACCCGTGACAAACAGACGATATCGGTATGCTTCCTCCCAGATCGCTGTACCACAATTATATCATACTCTGGCAGTCTGAGGCTCCACCTTGCTTGTCGTCCAGATGGCTCCTTGAGGTTTGTCAGCCAGCAAATGGCATGATGATCGTTGGCTGCCTTGAAAGGTTTACCATATAGGTACGGCCGAAATTTACTGATGGCCCAGATGACGGCAAGACATTCTTCCTCTGTGGCTGAATAGTTGACCTCCGCTTTTGATAGAGTCCAGCTGGCGTAAGCTATCACCTTTTCTTCGCCATTCTGTCACTGTATTAGAATAGATCCAAGGCCGATGTTACTGGCGTCTGTGTGTATTTCTCTGTCAGCTGTCTCATCAAAATGAGAAAGATTTAGGGGATTCTCCAGTCGTTTTCTTAATTCGTCGAAGGCGCTTTGTTGCTCGTTTTGCCACTGGAAAGACACATCGTTAAGGGTTCTGAGATCTTCGAGAAATTTTTAACAAATCTATAATAAGCACATAGCCCTAGAAACCTCCTTACTGTCTTTTTGTCTGTTGGCAGCGGAAACCTTACGACGGCGGCTGTCTTGTCGGGATCAGGGCAAACACCTTGGGCGCTGACGACATGCCCAAGAAATCGAAGTTCTTCGAAACCGAATTGGCACTTCCATGGCTTGATTGTCAAATCTGCCGAACGGATTGCCTCTAACACTGACCGCAGGCGCTTGGTGTGCTCTTCGAATGTAGCGGCGAAGATGACCACGTCGTCTAGGTACACTAAACAACACTGCCACTTCAGTACGGAAAGTACAGTGTCCATCATGCGTTGGAACGTTGCCAGCGCACAACGGAGACGAAATGGGCGAAGCTTGAATTCGTACAGTCCGTCCGGGGTAACAAAAGCAGTCTTCTCGCGATCGCGTTCATGAACTTTGATTTGCCAGTATCCACTTTTCAGATCTAGTGATGAGAAAAACTTTGCACACCGAAGTCGATCTAACTTGTCGTCAATGCGCGGAAGGGGATATACATCCCATTTTGTCACAGCATTCATTTTCCGGTAGTCGACACAAAACCGCAGCGTGTTGTTCTTTTTCTTGACAAGCACCACTGGAGATATACAAAGGCTGTAAGAAGGCTGGATATCATCATCTTCGAGTATTTCTTGTACCTGACGCTCGATTATTTCCCTTTCCTTTCGCGCAACACGATACGGGTGCTGATATACCGGCCTGGGGTGCTATGCAGGATGGCCTGAACTTCTAGGGCACACGAGTTTGCTCCGAGCTCGCACTGCGGCGGTCATGGCACAAAGACAGAGCGGAGCGCGTGATAGCAGCATTGACAAAAACGGCTACATGAACGAGCGTGGTGTCAAAAACGCATGTCGGGCATCTGCGGCGGTAATCAAAGAAACACCGCGTTCGAGCACGTCAGCGCCGCCACTCAGTCCACATTTCAAGAGTGCAGCGACGTCAGCGTGATTGTCACGCTATCTTTTTGCCAACTCAGCATTGCGCCTCCCACAAGCGTGTTCGTGGGCGTTCTTCCACTTTCGGGCATGTTCTTTCGTTCCACCCGCAGCATGGAAATTTCCACTGCCGATGGCAACAAGGGTGCACACGCTGCACTCTCGTGCAGCTCGTTTCGCTTCTATGAAATATTGCTGATAAATGTACGGACAGGTTGTCACTGGGGGCGCTCGCATCATGGCGGCAACGCGGCTGTGAGTGGTACGTCGTGAGCGCGGTGAAATTGAATGCGAGACATCGCAGCCACGTGATGGTATAACTTTTATTTCTTCGTGCGTGTGTGCACAGTCTGCGCGATAAAGCTTATAGATGAATCATGCCGCTCGCTGGCGTTGCGGCGTGAGCACTGCTCCTTGGCAAGTGCAAACGCGGTGGGTGGACCCGATCTTTGCCGCGGGCGTCTGTCAATCAAACTGATTGACGCGTGAACTCCGGGTACAAACTCGTTGATTCTGAAAAGGCCCCAGTTCAACTCGTGACTGTCATGGTGGCCGTGTGACTGTCAAAGGTTTCATGCGGTGGACGCTAAGCAGCAGTTTATTTGCACATAAATTAATTTGGTCAGCCTTTACTACTTGTGCAAGGCTGGAGCCATAGAGCAGCTTGTGATCACCTAGCTTCTTCCAGCGTTTTAATTCGGTCGTCTCAGTCTGCTCGGTATACGCTTCGAAGTAAACAACGCATCAGCTCGGTCTTAATTTTGATTAGACTAACTAGGCACGACCTAATTAACATCATATTGAACAGTTTTGTCTTGATTGGTAAGGTTTTAATTAAAACGACAATAATTATCTCGGGTGCAATTAGCATGATCTTGATTAGTATGCAGCTAATTAACATAACCTCATTCGCATGATCTTGATTAGCATCATATTATGAAGGTCTAATTAGGATGACTTTACTTAGCGTGCTTATATTTAACGTTGCGTTAATTATCCTGGTATTAGTTAGCACGGTCATAGCTTTACATGGCTTCATTAACATGGTTTTAGTAAGGTATGGCTTCATTAGCTCGGTCTTAGCATGCCTTGGCTTAATTAGCTTGGTCATAGCGCTCTTGGCTTATTTAGCTACGTGTACCGCCCAGCCACTTAGCTAATCAGCCGGGCGCACGTCCTCGGGCAGCAAGCACACCGTGAAGGGATGAAGAGGGCACACGCCAGTCGAGCAACGCGCAAGAATGTGCAGGCCGACCATGAAGATTGTACACGTGGCCTCGGGTTCAGCTACGGTCGCGATATTGTAAGGTGCTCGGCCGGAACTAATCTTAGAGGCCACCGTGCTAATTATTGTAAAGGATCCTTAGTACAGACATTAAAAGCTTCAAGACGAATTTAAGCAGCCCCTGCCTTTAAAAAATATCATCAGTAAACCTTTCTGGCACTTTTATTGCGTGGGTGCACTTCTGCACTCAGTGGAACGACAAACAAATGAAAGAAGATGCCTCTGGTTTGAAAACACCGCCCAATTTTGTCGACCGTCCTTGACGTGACGCCGCGTTCCAGCGTAACCACTGGAACGCAGCGCGCGCTGATTGGTGGATCTGACCTTTCGTACTGTTGGATCGTTCAAAAGGGGGTGTCGCCAGAGCTCGGAAAGATCCCGAGTTTCGCCAAGCTCGGGCCATCCAGCATAGCGCCCCTGGTTGTCGCGTGCGTTATGATTCTGTGTTTTGCAATGCTCGTGCGCCGTACGTTGGAGCCATTGGAGAAGCAGGTGCGAAATTGCCGTACGAGATCGTATAACTGTCGCCGTTGAACCTCGGGAAGGTGGGTATTGACAGATATTACATCACAGACGTCAGGTGTTGGTTTTACATCCATAGACGTTGTTTCGAGACTGCATATTTCTGTCGCGGCAAAGAACTCATGGAGGAAGGCTATCGTTGTTCCCTTCGCGATATGCTGGAATTCGTTTCGAAAATTGGTCAGGAGGATATCTGCGCACCCGTTTCGCACGTGAATAATTCCTCGTGCCACACAAACGCCTCTTTTCAGGAAAACATCAATGTTGTGGTCAGCGACACCTTCGTAGTCGTTAAATGTATCATCCCTGACGAGAACCAATACACTACCCCGTGGCGGTACAGTCACATCAGCATCGAAGACGTGCAGTGGAGTGGCGTATTGCTCGTCTGCTTCTGCTATAGCTTTGGAGCCTGTTCCGTCGAAAATGAGACGCTTGACTTCTGCAAGTTGATAATCCACCATTATCCCATTTTATTGTAGGAAATGCATTCCCTGTATAACTTCCCCTCGAACACGCGGGCATGACGACGAAGTCACTGACGTAAGTGAAGCCCGTATCCTAACTCTTGCGGTGCATATGCCGAGGGGTGTTACAAGGTGGCCACCTGCTGTACGTACTTGAGGTACACTCTATTTGGTCAAAATTTCTTGAGTCGCTTTGCTAGGCCTTATTTTATTCCAGAGTAATCCGCACCGGTACCGATTAAAGCATTCAGCTCTAGTCCACCAATTACCAACGGCAAGACTGAAGTTATTTTTTCAGTCCTGCACTTCTTTATCTGGGAACAGTCATCTTCGTCACGCTGGTATCGCAGTGGAGGATCTCCATAGCTCTTATCGCCAGCGGCCTCGCCTCCACAGGTAGCACTCTTCAGCTTCCCGGGTTTGGGTTAGGCGAACGATGCCTAGGCGTACTTGGGAAGGGACTTGGGGGTGGGTGAGTGGTAGAGTATAGGGCATGGTAAGCGCGGCCGATGACGACGAGGCAAGTCTAAGTTCGGACGCGAGCATAGGTATTCTTCAATGTCAGATGGTCTTTCGCCGCTTCGCGGACACGGTGTATTGATGGCGAATCCCCTAAGGCCAGCTTGACGGTATCGGCAAAATCACTACAGGTGTCCAGACTTTCCGCAGTGGAAGCACATGGGCCTACTTTCGGCATCTCGCCATACATCGCTTTTCCGAGGCCTTGTCTCCGTCGCACGAGGAGCACTGCATGCTGCCTCTACAATTAGGGGCGGACTGCATGTTGTCTGCCCGTAGGTACCTGGCGTCTCGATTGGCGCACAGTGGAGAGCAGGTAGCCTGAGCAACTCCGGAGTACGTTACCGCCCGTCGTGTCGGTGGCGCATCACTCTGCGGCTCCCGCATGGCCTGCCAAATTTCTCAGGAAGAGACAGCTCTGATGAGACATCGGGTGACTGCAGTTTGTGCGAAGTTCCTCCGTGACAACCAACCCGACGAGCTCCCGCAAGGTGTCGAGGTTATTCACGACGCCTGCCGAGTAGACTTCTGCTGATGTACATACTACGTCGACGTTGTACTGCCGGGCTCTCGGCTGCAGCCTCATTCCGATGGTTGTTGCTTCCGACCGAAACTCAGCAACAGTTCGGGGTGGATTGCGAACGAGTCCCGTGAACAGCTCCCGCTTTACCCCAAGCATGAGGTGACCCACCTTCTAGTCTTCCGTCATGCTGGGATCAGCTCGCTTGAACAGGCGGGACATGTCATCTATATACAGCGCAACAGTTTCGTTCGTACGTTGATTTCGTGTACGAACAGCTGCTTCTGCCTTTTCCCGGCGATCATTGTTGCCGAACGTACACAGCAGCTTCCGCCGAAACTCTTGCCAGGACGTCAGAGATGCCTCGTGGTTTTCGCACCACACTCGCGCAGAATCTTCCAAACCAATGTAGACGTTGTGCAGCTTGCGTTCTTCGTTCCACTTGGTTATGTTTTCCCACTCTCTCGAAATGATCTAGCCAGTCTTCGGCGTCCTCGAACAAGTCGCCGTGGAACACCTTCGGTATGACAGGTTGGCTTACAATGAGCTGCACATCTCTGTCGCGGCAAGGAACTCATGGAGGAAGGCTATCGTTGTTCCCTTCGCGATGTGCTGGTCATGGTGGTCGTGTCGCTTGTCTCAGTCGCCGACGCCCTTCATAGAGAGGGAAGTGGTCCGAATTCTGGCGCATCCCCTCGGATACGGTGGTTGACCCGTTGGTGCAGCGGTGTAAGCTCAGCGGTTTCCGGTTGGTCAGGGACATCGCTTGGACTTCGCTCGTGTGGGACTCGGAATCATCTACCCCGAGCCTCCACCAGAAATGTAACTACCTCACAATAATAATGTTCTATTTGCACTACTTATAAAGGTCGAACTTGTGGCCAAAGCCAAAGAAGGACAACAGTTCTGAAAGAACCGAAAGTCCGTAGCCCTCGCGAACCTATGCTTCGAACACTTTCTTTTAGGGGCGGGAGCTCCTCTAGCCGGGGCTCTCTCTCCCGTTGGTGTAGCCAGATGACGATGACCCTGCCATCACGGCACAGCACATGCAAGGTAACGATTATACGCCATGACGATGACGACGACAGTGATGACGATGATGAAGATGCGAAGCATTTATGAACGAGGCCTGTCCCCCCATCACGCCATCGTCTGCCGTAGTCAGATGACGATGACGGTGTCATCACGGCACAGCGCATGTAAGGTAACCATTATTCGCCCATCCGTCCACAGCACATGCAAGGTATGCAATGTACCCACTATACGCCCACCGTAGCTTTCGTGAAGTAAGGAAGCAACCACTATGCGAACCAGAACGCTGAAGTATAATAAGGCCGTCAACTACCTCCGCAGTCACAAGAGTCGTGGCCGAGAGCAGAGAGTGGCTGCTTAGTAATGGCTAGGCAGGTGTTGGGTCCAAGCAAAGAATAACACGCACTACCGGTGGTCATAGGTCGGCAAAACTTGTGGGGCTCACTCAGACTCACTCATGAAATTATTTTTTTCCCTTAGGGCTCACTCGGACTCACACTCACGAAAATTTTCTTCAGCCGGACTCACTCAGACTCAAACTCACCAAAACATTACTCCCCCGGACTTCACTCAGACTCAGACTCACGGCTTGATCTGAGTCTGAGTGAGTCCGAGTGAGTCGACTCATGAGTCTGTTAGCCTAGAATTAGCTTTTTCGACCATGGTGTGAATGCTCTTTAACACCAATATCTCATGTAATGTTTTTTCTTGGGGCCTTTTGATATAGTAGCTTCGAATACGAGTTAAGAGTGCTCGCAAACAAAGTTCATTTGTCTTGAAAAGGATGACAACGTAGAATGTATATATCAAGAACTTCTCTATAAAAGCTGGTGGAGGGGGGAATCAAGACACTTCCCTATGTAATTCGTGCCTATGATCAATAAATATTCAAATGGTGTATGGATGACACTGCTTTAGAATACGTGTGAATTCAGGTAAGGCTGATATTAATGCTGAAGATGAGTAGACATGGCTATAAGTCGGCAAAAGAAAGTGGAACTCACTCAGACTCACTCAAGAAATATATCTTGCGCTCCGGACTCACTCGGACTCAGACTCACCAAAATTTTTCTGAATCGAGTTCACTCGGACTCAGACTCACGGCTCGATCTGAGTCTGAGTGAGTCCGAGTGAGTCGACTCATGAGTGAGTTCGCCGACCTATGCCGGTGGTACGTGGTGGACGTCCGTTCACAGCACATGCAAGTTATGTAAGGTACGCACTATACGCCCACCTTAACTTTCATGAAGTAGGGATCCACACAGTCTCTTTCTGCCATCACGGTACAGCATATGGAATGTACCTGCTGTACGCCTTAACGATTAGACCACACATTTTCTTTCTGCTCGCGAGGCCTCTCGCTAGGGGGGATGTTGTGCAATAATTTAAAGGGCGCCCGCTAGATGGCGCACCCTCCACGCCATCAGAAGCGAAACAGTCGACGGACTGGACAACGAAAGTACGTGCGCATTTTTGAAGAGAAGAGATACCTCATCACTTCTAAGCGACGCGAGTGCAACACCGCATACGACGACGCCATCGTCGCGCAACTCATCGAGCAATATAAACAAAAACAAGGCTCTCGATTAGTCTCCGCCGAAGGCGATGAAGATCCTACCACTGCCACCGCCAATGCCATCGTTGCACCACCACCAACAACAAGACGATACCGACTTGATGCCCATCGACTGCCGTCTCCGCAAGATTACTCAACAGATGAACAATCCCTTCAGACGCCTAGACGTGATCATGTGCGGCGACTTGCGGCAGCTGCCGCCTGTCAGGGCGAACGAGGTGTACAAGAGATGCAGGAAAGGAGGCAGTGCATTCTTCGGCCTCACCATCGATGAAGTGGCAGTGCGTGTATTACTTCCCTCTAGTCCGGGTCGTGAGCCAAGCCGCTGCTTCTTTCTCTGCCCTGCTTACAAAGTTCGGAGACGGCAGACCGTTGGACGAAGAAGATGCTGGAGAGCCGAACCGTTACCGCCGAAGAAGCCTTGTATCGCGCACCTTCAGCCATTCGCATCTTTTACTCGAACGACGAGGTCAACAAGTTCAACGCGTTCGTTGGCTCTCAACAAGCAGGAAACGAAAAAGTCGTTGAACATGGGGGTGCGCGACCCAAGAAGCCATACAAAAGGCAAAGGCCAAGGTGGCTTAAATGTCCCACACAGAATTTGCCAACTTACCAATGGAGATTACCATCTTCCATGACAAGCCCTACATGATCGCTACCAACATTGACGTCGTCGACGGACTAGTCAACGGGGCGGTGGGAACTATCAAGCTTTGCGAGCTGGGAGTGGTGGTGCGCGAAGAGAATACCATCTTCCCGAAGCGGCTGTGGCGCCAGTTCGACGTCCCCATTACAGGAAAGCTCGCTCGTCTCCGCTCTCGTCAGGCGGTAGCCGAGGCCGTGCAAAATGGCTACGACGTCGATCCATCGTGGATACCCATCGAACCTCGAGCGGTCACCCTCACTCTCTCCCGCAAGACGGGGCGTTGCTTGTAGACGACGACAATTCTTCCTCGTCCAAGCCAGTGAAATTCAGTAAGACGCACCCGCAAAAATTAGTTTACGTGGCACACGGCCGATGCACCAACCTTTACAACCTATATCTGACCAATGCGAAGAGGGGATCATCAATTCCATCACAATGGAAGTAACGAATGTGAACAGCCGAGCAGAAGGAAATGAAAGAAGGGTTTATTCAGTGACGCCGGTGTATTTGTACATAGGCAGAGCAGGCTTGCGCATGTGTGGTCACAGCATTCTTGATGACGTTGAACCTGGTCACATCTTCCTTCCTTCGGAAAAAAAAACAGAACACAAATATGTCGAAAGAATGCACAGTGACAAAGAATTCAATTTGCACTACATCCGCTGAACTGTCTCTGTGGGACGCTCTGGGAGAGGATAGCGTTGTGGCCCTCTGCGCTGACGCGTGCTTTCTACGGAGCGCTTCTTGAGGCGCTTGTTCGGTGGTGTACGGTTGCGGGCTGGATTGATCGGTCGCTATCGCACTTTCGGTCTGCTGCGAGGGAACCGGTCCTTCCGTTGATCTGAGGTGTTCTCTCGTGCGTCGCAGATGCTGGCCGCTCTCAGTCGCAACTACATAAGAACGTGGTGTACCTGCCGGACCTATGACGACAGCAGGTTCCCATGTCTTTTTTGTTGTATCATAAACAGACACTGTGGATCCACTGTGCACATCCGGTAGACTCCGCGTTGATCTGTTGTAGAAGATGCGTTGTTTGCCTCGTATTTCGTCGAGTCGCTTTCGGACAACTTCGGCCGGCACGGTTTTGGGGTTCGAGGTGGCAGTCTAGTACGGGCAGCTTGGTCCTCGTCTGTCGACCCATGAGTCGTTGGGCAGGCGACTTTAGGCGGTCATCCCTTGGCATGTTCCTCCATTCTAGCAAGCCGCTGTAGAACTCCAGTGTTCCAAACCGGCACTTCCTTAGTAGCTTCTTTGCTTCTTGGACGGCCCTTTCAGCCATGCCATTACCGCGTGGGTAATGTGGACTTGAAGTCACGTGGGTGACGTGCAGCTGCGTGGAAAAATTGCGGAAGCACGCACTATTGAACGGGGGGGGCCGTTATCACTGCATATCTTTGCTGGGATGCAGTGCGTGGCGAAGGTTTGCATGCACACGTTTGTCACAGCTTCTGCTGTGGTTCGACGCATCTGCCTAATCTCGAAAAAGAAAGAATAGAAATCTACCATAACAAGGTACTCATCGCCTTCGTGGTAGAAAAGGTCAACTCTGACTACTTGCCACGGCAAAGTAGGTATATCGAGACTGAGCATAGGTAACCTGGGATTCCTGCTCTTGTACCTTTGACATAGTTGGCACGCCTCCGCGAGAGCTGTAATATCCGCCGACATGCCAGGCCAGTACATAACTGCTTTGGCTCTTGCCTTCATCTTTTCTTTTTGACCTCCGTGTGCCGCGTGGAGCAAACGGAGTACTTCTTGTCTTTTTCTTGGCGGAATGACGAGCTTGTTGCTTCTTAGTAGGAGGCCATCTTCAACGTGAAGTTCGTCGCGGTAGTTCCAGTATGCTCGTGCGGCCTCTGACACCTGATGCTTGCTCTCGGGCCATTCTTTGCTTGAATAGCTGCACAATTTTGCCATTGCTGCATCCTTGAGTACCTCTTTCCGGATTTCCTGCAGTTGTCGATCAGAGACTTAAAGAGAAGAAAGAGCATGTAGCTAGCGATTCTTCTTTCAGCTCCTTCTTGTTTGGAAAGCTTGAAAGCGCATCCGCTAGGAACAGTTCTTTTCCTGGCTTGTAGATCACTTTTATAGGAAACCTCTGAAGGGAGAGCCTCATACGCTGCAATCGTAACGGGCACTCGCAAAGTGGTTTTCTAAATATTGACTCTAAAGGGCGGTGATCGGATTCGACGATGACCTCTGGCTGCCCTAAAATGTAGTCTTCAAACCTTGCGCACCCGTGAACAATGGCTAGCATTTCTTTCTCGATTTGGGCGTATTTCTTTTGTGCCTCGGTAAGCGATCGCGACGAGTAGGCGATGGGGTGTCCATTTTGCAAAATAACTGCCCCTACTCCTTTGTGGCTTGCGTCTACGGACAACATCAAGGGAATTCCTTTGGCAAAATAGGCAAGAATGGGTGCTTTTGTTAAGCAGGCGCGAAGCCCTTGGAAGCTTTCTTGGGTCTCTTCTGTCCAGACCCATGCCGCGTTCTTTTTCAATAGTTCCCGGAGGGGCGCTGACAGTGAAGACAGGTTTCTGATGAAACGCGCCACAAAGTTAATCATTCCGAGAAAAATCTGTAGCTCCTTACAATTTTGTGGTGGCGGCACTTGCAAGATGTCGTCTACTCTCCCGGGGTCCAGGCAAAGTCCGTCTTGTGTGAGGATGTGACCCATGTAGCGGACTTGCGGCTGCAAAAAATGGCACTTTTTTTATTCAGCTTTAGGTGGTGCTCCCTGCAGCGTGCGAATAAAGCTGCTAGATTATGGTCATGCTCTTCTCGGCAGTTGCCCCATACGAGAATGTCATCCATTACAACGGCGACACCGCTCAGGCCTTCTACTACTTGGTGCATTGCCCGCTGAAAAACTTCTGGGGCCGAGGCAATCCCGAAGGGCATGCGCAGAAATTTGTAGCGGCCGTACGGAGTGCCCATAGTACACAAGAATGCGCTTTCTTCGTCTAGCTTAATTTGACAAAATCCCGAAGATGCATCTAGCGTTGAAAAGTACTTTGCCCCATGCAGGCGCGGAACTACATCTTCTAATGTCGGCATATGATAATGCTCCCTCAGTATGGCCTTATTCAAGTCCGAATGATCTAAACAAATTCGCACTTTGTCGTTTCTAACCACTACGACCATGTGGCTTGCCCAGGCAGTAGGTTCAGTTACCTTTGCAATGACGAGGTTATGCTCCATTGTTTTGTCGAGCTCCTGTTTCACACGTTCTTGAAGAGCAACCGCGACCCTTCGAGCTGGCTTGACACTGCCTCGTGCTCCTGGCTTGAGCTCGATGTGGTACGTAACACCCTTCAGTTCCCCGAGGCCTTGGAATACATCATCGAAGCCGGCGCTTGGGTCCTGGCTTGACAGGGCGTCGACCGAGCGTACACGGGACATTAGTCCTAAGCGTTCTGCAACACTGCCACTCACTGTTACCGGCACGGACTGAGGTACGATGAAAAATTCTACTGGACACGTCTGAGCCTTGTGCGAAGTTGCTAAAGTGATTTTCAGCAAGGCTCTTTGCTTGTAGTCGAGCATGGCTGGGCCGGCTGTGTAGTTAGTTTCCGGAGCGTCGCCTCAGGCATGATGCAGCAGTTAGCTCCCGTGTCAATCTTGCAATCGACCGCCGAGCCTGCGATAACAATTTCGGCCGACCAACGGTCCTCATTGGAGATAGCATACGCTTCCGGTGCTTGTAGAAAGTATTCTTCAGTTCCTACAACCTGCTTCACTTCACGTGCGGTTGATCTCGATGTTTGCTTTCGCTGACGGCACACACGAGCGAAATGATTGCTTCTGCCGCAGTTCTTACAACGTTTGCCCTGAGCCGCACATTTTCCATTTTGGTGTCTTTCAAGACCGCAGCGCGGGCAAGGCGTTGCAGTCTGTTTGATGGCGGTGATTGTCGGGTAGTCGGTTCTGGATCTGATTTCTCGTACTTGTTCTTTTGCTTGTTCCCTTGCGCGGCACATTTCTACTGCTTTTGAAAACGAGGGGTTTTCCGAGAGAAGCTTTTGCTGGAAATCTTTACCGTTGACGGCGAGGATTATTCTACTCCGAATCATCAGGTCCTCAAGCTCACCGAATTCACATCTTCTCGCGAGAGTTCGCAGTTCCGTGAGCCAGTCATTGAACGACTCTCCCTCTTGTTGATCCCTGGAGCCAAATCGGAATTCGTTAAAGGTTAGATTCTCAGACGGCTTAAAATGCGCCTCGAACTTTGCTATAATATTTCCGAGCTCCTTCTTCTCATCTTCGCTTTCGAACTTGAAAGTATAGTACGTTCTTCTCGCGTCTTCGCCTATTGTCATCAAAAAGGTTGCGGCTTGAACTTCCTTAGGCTGCTGGCTCAGTCCCGTCGCCGTAGCAAAAAGGTCAAACTCACGTTTCCATACGGCCCAGTTGTAAAACGTGTCCCCAGCCGTGTCAAGTGGTCTCGGTGGCTGCAGCAGTGTTGACGCCATTCCTACAACGGTTGTTTGCGGCCGGTCCCTGCGTTCATTCATTGCCGACCTGCGGTGGTATCCAATGGACCGCCCCGGCCACTTCTGACACCATGTGAACAGCCGAGCAGCAGGAAATGAAAGAAGGGTTTATTCAGTGATGCCGGTGTATTTGTACATAGGCAGAGCAGGCTTGCGCATGCGTGGTCACAGCATTCTTGATGACGTTGAACCTGGTCACAACGAAGACAGGGCCATGCTCAACGAGTTTCAACGTCTCGACCAGCACAGGCTACCCACGCTGACAGAACGCTACCTCAGTACCCTGCGAGACAATGATGACCACTCCAAAGAGTTCACGCTGGCCCTGCTCAACGTTAGCTTCCTGGACGCACACCTCAAACACGTCCAACACGATCCCGTACTGACCACAGCGGACGTGCTGTGCTTCACGGAAACTTGGAATACCGCAAGTTCTAAAATCAAAGGCTACGACGCCGTCGTCTACACCGATGAAGCGGAGCGTCCTGTGGGAGGTGCCGGGATCCACGTCAAGCTACCTGAAACGGCCGAGGACCTCATATTACCCCTAACCAACCCTAGCCAAACGGCGAACATGCTGCCGTGAAGCTCTGCTACGGAATTCTCGTGATGGCCGTTTACCTGGTGCCGAACCTGTCCAAGAAAGACGTCATCACGTACATCGACAATGCAATGCATTGGCACACAACCGAATTCAAACACAGCCCCTTCGTGCTCGTCGGAGACTTCAACGTGAACAACATTTCTGGCGACTGGCTAGTCCCACAAATGATGCCCCGCTAGGATCTCTCGTGTCGCTCGTGCGACCACAAGCGTTCCACCACCATCAGAGAGACCAGCATCGACATTGCCTTCGCCAACCTTGCACTACATCTCATAATTCAAGATCCCGTCGCCACGTACCTTACTGACCTCACAGAGGTCGGTACTTACCTCACAGAGGTCGGCACCAAGAGATATTAGATGCGAAGCATCTTATGCTCGAGGCTATGTCCGTCCCGCGTCCCCCCGTCCCGCGTCCGGCCACTTTCATGAAGTAGGGAAGCGCCCATTATGCGAACCAGAACACTGTAGTAATATGAAGACCGTCAACCCTATCACAGTCATCAGAGTCATGGCCCAGAGCACAGAGAGGCTACTTAGCAATAGCTAGGCAGGTCGTGTCTGTCGCCCAGGTTGACCCCATTCCTTAATATTGCTTGCATGTGTTTGGAGGGGGCTTAGTCCGTCCCTCCTTCCCGCGTCCCACACCACCACAGTGTCTCCTACGCTCACCCCCTTTCTCTCCTTTAGGAATCCTCTACTCTACGGAGCAGCCCCCGCGTCCCACAGCGCATTCGCGTCCCCTCCCCCTATGCTCTTGTACGCTCACCCCCTTCCTCACTCTAGAAATCATCTACTCTACGGAGCGGCGTCCCACATCCCCACAGCACATGCACGTCCTCTCTCCTCTGGGAATCATCTACTCTACGGAGCGGCTCCGGCGTCCCACACCCCCACAGCGCATGCACGTCCCCCTGCCCCTCTCTCTCTCCTCTCCTACGGTCCCTCCCCGTCCTTTCCTCTAGAAATCCTCTACGGACCGGTGCACACGAAAGGTGGTGTGACAGCTGCACACCCCAGTGGGGGCGCCACGGTAGTTCGCGGTATGAAAATGACGGAGCGCGCGCGCCTCATTCTCTCTCCTGTGCAGCGCCGCGATGAGCACCCGGACCACTGCCGTGAAATGACAGCGGCGACGTTCCGCCCGCTCAAGCTAATTATCTCCCCGCTGCTTCGCATCCACACATGGTTCCCTTTAGCGGGAGATGGGGAATTTTTTTTCGAAGTTCGATCTGACAAAAGGCTATTGGCAAGTCCCACTTCATCCGGCTTCAAGGGCAGTAAATGCCTTCTCAACACAATCCGGGCATTACCAATGCATATACATGCCTTTCGGCATCAAGACGGCGTCCGCTGTGTTCACTAGGTTAATGAGGACTTTTCTTCAGGGAATTTCAAACGTAGTCCACTACATCGACGACGTTCTGGTAGCTACAGAGACCTGGGAAGAACACGTGGAGACTTTGCAGTGCTTGTTGCAGAGAGTCCGTGAAGGAGGACTAACCATCAAACCTCATAAATGTGAAATCGCCGTGGAATCCATCGTCTTCTTGGGCCATCGGTTAGGAGGTGGAACTATTCAGCCAGTAGACAGTACAGTGGCGAAGATTGCTAACGCAACTCGACCTGAGACAAAGAAACAGTTGCGGTGACTTTTAGGATTAGCTGGATATTACCGCGACTTAATACCCCGCTATGCAGAGAAGGTTCTGCCGTTAACAGAGTTGACCAAGAAAAGAGAGAAGAATAAAATCTGGTGGAAGCAAGAAAGAGAAGCGGCTTTAGAGACGCTGAACCGAGCCCTTGCATCGGGACCAATAGTACGAGCTCCTGATCCGAAACGCATATACGTACTGCGTTCAGATGCGTCTAACACTTGTATCTGGGCAGTTCTTATGCAGGAGCACGATGGGGGGCTACATCCAGTGTCATACGCCAGCCGACAGCTATTGCCACGAGAACGCAATTACTCCAGCATAGAACAAGAATGTCTGGCGCTAGTGTGGGCAGTAGAAAAATTTCACATCTTTTTTATACGGAACGCAGTTTATAGTGCAAACCGATCACCAACCGTTGCAATATCTAGCTAAAGCCAAACATTCGAACAGCAGAGTGCTAAGGTGGAGTTTGGCATTACAGGAGTATTCTTTTGTCATCCAACATATTAGAGGCTCTGAGAATGTAGGGGCCGGCTTCATGAGTAGGCTGTAACCTAAGCTTTCACGGAAACCTGACACAACTTGTTTGTTTTTGTGTGTGTGTGTGGATATTTGAACATTTATTGAGGACATCACATGTGTTCACCGGTGCAGTGCAGTGGCCTTGTGCAGACAAGTGGTGACTGTGGCTAACAGGCAGTTACAAACTTTTTTTTTAAAAAAAAAAAACTTTTCACAAAGGAGGAGGGGCGTGTGTGATAAGTGAAGTGATCGTGCGTGAAGGGAAGTGAAAAGTGAAGTCGCGTAATCGTGTTGAAAGTGCGCGCCACCGAGAACATCGAAGAAGACGACGCAGTGCAATCAGGGCACGCGGTTGTGCGAGACAGGAGCAGAAGGAGAAGAAGCTAGTCAGACGTGGCTGGACGTCGAAGAACCAGGGCGCGGGAGCAGTGACCGGTCGGGTTGCGGACTCGAGGTCTCAGCAGGCTCCCACCTAGGGCCAAACCAGCCGTCCAAGCACTTCGGGCCTAGCGTGGTTGAAACGTCGCCAGGACGTTCCCGCCTGGCAAGTCTGACGTCTACAGCGGCGAGCGCAAGCCAGCGTTCGAGATCGGCATGGCAGACACCATGCGTGCTCCAGGTCAACGACCTCTACCGTAAGCCGCGTTCCTGACCGCGGCTGGCAGTGCACCCACCGTGCTACCTTAGCGTCGACCGTTCCTTCCCAGCGTTGAGCCTGCCTCCGGGACTTGACCGACGCTTTGCCCTCCGGTGAACTTTATATCCTTGAACCTGTTTTCTTTTGACTCTTTCTCTAGTATTCCTAGCATATGTTCCGGCTTTTCCTCTTTATTATTAGGTCTCTATCATCTTTTGTAAACACATTATTTCTATGAATGCATAAACGGCCTTGCTATTGTCCCGATGACTGTAAAGTCATCGCCATTCTTTACACACACACACGAGCGTCTCGTTCAGGGCTCTGTCTCGTCGTACCGCTCGTTACAGGCGCCTAATTAACGTATATGCTTTTAGTGATGCACCACGTCGCACTAGTTTCTTTGAAAGTTTGGCCACCTTGCTAGAGTCTGACCGTAACATTTTGCTTATGGGAGATTTCAACTGTGTATGCAATCCAAGCGATCGTACTGGGTTTAGCCGCAGTGACAGGAGTGCTGAAGTGCCCTCTCTGATAGTTGCAAATGCCGGGCTTGTTGACATTGGGACACTGAATAACTTACCATCATATACATATTTATTTATTTATTTATTTATTTATTTATTTACAATACCTCAAAGGCCCCAATGATGGGGTTTTACATGAGGGGTGGGCTATTACAATGGGTTAAAGGGGTAGATGCTCGATCGCTACTTTGAAGTTGATGATACTGGAGTGGTGCACAACGTCAGGAGGAAAGCGATTCCAATCTTGTGCATTTATATTTCAGCGCCTCTTGTTTCCCGTGATCTAACATGCAAAACGGAACCTATTTCTTTCTCTGATCATTGCATTGTTGTGGGGCAAATTGGTAACAACATTCGATCAGATTTCAGGCCACAGTGGGCATTCTGGAAACTCAACTGTACAGTTGTGAGTGACCAGGAGTTTACTGCTCGCGTACGTGTAGCACTGAAGAGTTGTTTATCGGTTGATATGCCTTTCTTGGCCTCTTGGGAACTTTTCAAAGAAGTTCGGGCAGTAGCTATAGAAATCGGGACTGTGAGGGGTTTTTACAGAAAATTAGAAGAAAAGATGTTACTAAAAAACTCTTCATAACCTATATGAAATGGAGTGTGAGATGGCTGGTTCTTATACAGATGAAATTGCTAATGCCAAATATGCACTCCAGGGGTACGAGGCCATGCGCTACAGAGGTGCCCGAGTTTGATATCGCAATAATCGTACTTTGCATTCCGAGGAACCCACACGTCAAGCCTCACTTGATGAATACCGTAACGCAAGAAGCAAATTTATACCAGATTTATATTCGCAAGGGTCATTGGTGACTAATACAAGTGAAATCATATCGGAATTTGAAGCCTACTACAAAACGTTCTTCAGCGGCTCTTTTGAAAAACAAAACGAAGATCTCGTAACGCAGTTTCTGTCATACGTGAAGCCCTTAACTGACGAAGAGATTGTGTCCATCAGTAGGCCGATCACTTTAAAAGAAATAGAACTCGCCATTGACCAATTACCGGTGTCAAAAACGCCAGGACCCGACGGAATTTCGGGCGAGTTTATACAACTTTTAAATAGTTATTATGCCCGGTATTGCTCAATATTCTTACACTGAGTATGAATCTGGGAACCCTTCCTCGATCTTTCACAAAAACTCGCACTGTACTAATTCCAAAATACTCGGACAGAGAAAAGCTTCGTCATGTTGATGACTACAGACCGATTACACTGTGTAACGTCGACTATAAAATTTTTGGAAAAGTACTACCAAACAGGCTACAATTTACAATGTCGATACTTATTGGTGCTCACCAGACTTGCGGTTTGAAAGGTCGCTCAATACAAACCAACACACACATCGCCCGCACAGTGTTGGAACATTGTTCCCACTCGTATGAACAACTGGCAATACTACATGTCTATTTAGCGAAGGCGTTTGACCGGGTACGCCATTCTTTCTAGTTTTCCTTTCTCTATCATGCAAACGTTGGCTCCACTATATTGGAAGGCTTAAAATTGTGCTGCAATGATTGTTCGACTCGTTTGATTGTTAATGGTCAACTTTCAAAGCCTGTGTCGATCCTCTCTTGTGTGAAACAAGGCTGTCCGTTGTTGCCACTACTTTTCGCCCTTTACTTGGAACCACTATGCTTAAGCGTGATTAGATATTGCAAAGTTCAGGGTTTCAGTGTTTATGGAAATGAGGTGAAAGTGTTAGCGTGTGCCGACGACCTGGCGTTCTTTTGTAGAAATATTTCCCGTATAAGAACAGTGCTGTCCACAATTGGAGAATTTGGAACCATTTCTGGTGCACGAATGAACTTTGCTAAAATTTTGGGGCTATGGTTTGGCCCATGGACTTATGAACCAACGCATTTTGAGAGTATAGCATGGACCTTTGTACAAACAAAATACCTCGGTGTTCCATTGGATGCATATAAGAAAAGTGCACATTACTGGAAAGAACGTGCACCCAGCTTAAAACGTGATGCCCAGACATTTATTCCCCATAACCTTTCCATCTTTGGCAGAGCTAAAACATGTAATCTATTCCTGGCAACAAAAATAGTTTACGTACTGCAATTACTCCATTGTTCCAGGGTGTATATTCAAAAGTTTCATCAAATATTTGCTACCTTTATTTGGTCATCAAGCTATGAGCCAATGAGGCGTGACAGTGTTTTTAGGCCAGTTTGTGCAGGTGGTCTTGGGTTGGTGCACCTGTTTGTTAAACAATTGGTGTCTCGTTTCTTTTACTTTCGGGACTGTGCTCATCCGCTGCTTCGATCATTCATGCAAGTGAATCTCGCCGAGGCCTTGCCAAGTTTAGTGGTGCCTGCTAATTAGGTCTCGCCCCCTTATTTGCAAGGATTCATGCGTGAAGTGTACGATTCAGTGCGTTTTCTGACAGTCAGATTCTCTAATGATTATTTGTTTTCAAGCTCAAGGAAAGATCTATATAATGATATATTACATATGTTATTTCCTGCACCACTGTACCGCTCTCTATATAATGGACTACCTGGACATGACGTGCTTGTCCGTGTGAAAAAAATGCCTATTTCACCAACGTCCAAAATATTTTTCTTCAAAGTGCACACAGAAACGCTACCCGTAAAGACCTGGTTAAACAGCAAAGACATCTTTGTATCTTCAATTAATTGTCGCCTCTGCGAGGTTCCAAAACCTATCGAACAGTGTTTTATCAGCTGTAAAGACGCCATCCTCTTTGGGACGTCCTTCAAAGGGCTTTTAAAAAAACAAATTAGTTTAAATTCTCATCGCATACATTATCTCGTGCCACCCAAAAGCAATTTTGTGCCTGTTGACATGCTCCTACTAATGGGAATGCACAGTTTCTGGAAAACTCGCATGTTAGACAGACACGCGGAACCAATTGTATCATCACGGTTGCCTTTTATACAAATGGCTCTACACCTAAAGGCCTTTTATCAACAGCTAGAGTTCCAGCCAGACTGGTTTCCACTTTTCATGAAGTGCACTGCTCTGATTCCCTTTTAGAAGACATTGCTATTTCAAACTTTGCTATTTGAAACTTCGTTCTGTGCAAAACCTGATGTACGCTTGTAGAGGCGACCTTGAATATTTTGTTCGCTGGGATGTATATTACGCACATCTGTAATAAATATTATGAAAGAAAAAAAATGGCGTGTGGCTGTGTTGGCTAGCGCAGCAGGCTCCGGAACGAAGGGTCGTTGGTTTGAATCCCCGGTCAGGTGGTTTGGAATTTTTTTTCGACTGATTTATTTTTCTTTATGCCTTTTTTATATATACACATACATATACATATCCGGGACATGCCGGCGTCGACAGACGGTGACGGCGAAAATCAGCTGAGAGTGTCCATATAATTGCTATCGCAACAAAAAAAGACGGCTTTCACCTTCAAGTCATCTCGGGTAATAGCGTAAAAAACCATGCGAATTTTTTTATTGCCCTCTTACGTAATGTTTATTATGCTGTTTGCTTCTTGATTATGTTGAATCGGATTTGCTAGTTATTCACTATAAAGCTAGAGGCGTCACCTATCTTGGCTTCAAGCAGCTCATTTTTTGGTTCCATGGCAAACAGTGCTAGTTGTAGTTTAAGCACAAAGACACTGAGTGCTTATTAGCATCATGACAATGCTCATGCTATATAATTTTTTCCTTATGAATGCGGCTGTGGCAAGCCCTTCAGTTGTTTTGTCCATTGCCCTCTTGGCAAAGGCGACAGGAGCAGCTGTATGGTTTTCGGCAGCTGAGGGGCATCTGCATCCAAATGACAAATCACTAAATTAGCAGAATCATTAACTATATGAAACATGGAAGCTCAAACAGTAAAATGGAATATTGTGTAAATTATGCGCACGAACGTTCATTCTTTGTATATTCCTTAACAACGTTATCTCGGGAGTCACGACCTTGTGCGCAATCAGGTCCAAAATTCTTGAGCTAATTTCCAAATCGCGGTTGAGAAACAGGCGCGACACAGTGACAGCATGTTTTAAGTTGTTTGAAAAAAAATACAGGGAAGTAAAATCTGCAGAATATTCTCGCTTCATGCTGTGCGACACTGTGCTGTGATTACGCGATCTCCACACCCGACAGCACTCGCGTGATGTCCGCTCTATGGGCGTGTGGGTAGCTCGTTTTTACTACTCCCAGCGTCCGAATTCAAAGTTTCTAACACGCAGCATTTGAAGCGTAGTTGTGCTCAAACCCATTTATAAGGGTACGATTTTGACATCGATTATGATGCGCGAAGTGCCACGGTCCTGCGTATCGAGCGGAAGCATATCACGAGCGATAGTGCCCAACAAAAAGTACTAATATTTTATTGTCATGCTGACAATAAAACAAGCGAGCTTCTGCTACTTGGAAATACGATCAACAAAGCGCAGGGGACTCGCCGAGTAAGCCGTATAGTTTCCGATTCAATGGGCTTTTTCACGGGTACGTGACCATTTCACCGTGTCAATAATAAGTCAAGGACACTTGGTGTTTGCTGGATATTGTCACGTGGTCGTGACGTCGATCAAGGCAGCAGGCTACGTGTCCAGGGGCGCTATGCAGGATGGCCCGAGCTTGGCGAAACTCTGGATCTTTCCGAGCTCTGGCGACACCCCCTTTTGAACGATCCAACAGTACGAAAAGGTCAAATCCACCCTTCAGCGCGCGCTACGTTCCATTGGTTACGATGGATCGCGGCGTCACGTCAAGGACGGTCGACAAAATTGGGCGGTGTTTTCAAACCAGAGGCATCTTCTTTCATTTGTTTGTCGTTCCACTGAGTGCAGAAGTGCACCCAAGCAATAAAAGTGCCAGAAAGGTTTACTGATGATATTTTTTAAAGGCAGGGGCTGCTTAAATTCGTCTTGAAGCTTTTAATGTCTGTACTAAGTATCCTTTAAAATAATTAGCACGGTAGCCTCTAAGATTAGTTCCGGCCGAGCACCTTACAATATCGCGACCGTAGCTGAACCCGAGGCCACGTGTACAATCTTCATGGTCGGCCTGCACATTTTTGCGCGTTGCTCGACTGGCGTGTGCCCTCTTCATCCCTTCATGGTGTGCTCGCTGCCCGAGGACGTGCGCCCGGCTGATTAGCTAAGTGGCTGGGCGGTACACCTAGCTAAATAAGTCAAGAGATGCTATGACCAAGCTAACTAAGCCAAGGCATGCTGAAGCCATACCTAAGACCATGCTAATGAAGCCATGTAAAGCTATGACCCTGCTAACTAATACCAGGCTAATTAACGCGACGTTAATTATAAGCACGCTAATCAAAGCCATCCTAATTAAACCTTAATAGTATTATGTTAATCAAGATCATGCGAATTAGGTTTATGTTAATTAGCTGCGTACTAATCAAGATTGCACAAGAGGTAAATATTGTCGTTTTAATAAAAACCTTACCAATCAAGACAAAACTGTTCAATACTATGTTAATTAAGTCCTGCCTAATTAGTATAATCAAAATTAAGACCAAGCTGATGCGTTCTTTACTTCGAAGCGTATACCGAGCAGACTGAGTAGACGACCGACTTAAAACGCTGGAAGAAGCTAGGTGATCACAAGCTCCTCCATGGCTCCAGCCTTTCACAAGTAGTAAAGGCTGACCAAAATATTTTATATGCAAAGAAGCTGCTGCTTAGCTTCCACCACATGAAACCTTTGACAGTCACACGGGCACCATGACAGTCACGAGTTGAACTGGGGGCTTCTCAGAATCAACGAGTTTGTACCCGAGTTCACGCGTCAATCAGTTTGATTGACAGGCGCCCGCGACAAACATCGGGTCCACCCACCGCGTTTGCGTTTGCCAAGGAGCAGTGCTCACGCTGCAACGCCAGCGAGCGGCATGATTCGTCTATCAGCTTTATCGAGCAGGCTGTGCACACACGCACGAAGAAATAAAAGTTATATCATCACGTGGCTGCGATGTCTCGCATCCAATTTCATCGCGCTCACGACGTACCACTCAGAGCCGCGTTGCCGCCATGATGCGAGCGCCCCTGGTGACAACCTGTCCGTATATTTATCCGCAATATTTGACAGAAGCGAAACGAGCAGCACGAGAGTGTAGCGTGTGCACCCTTGTTGCCTTCGAGAGTGGAAATTTCCATGCTGCGGGTGGAACGAAAGAACATGCCCGAAAGTGAAGAACACCCACGAACCCGCCTGTGGGAGGCGCAATGCTGAGTTGGCAAAAAGATAGCGCGACAATCACGCTGACGTCGCTGCACTGTTGAAATGTGGACTGAGTGGCGGCGCTGACGTGTTCGCACGCGGTGTTTCTTTGATTACCGCCGCAGATGCCCCACATGCGTTTTTGACGCTACGCTCGTTCAGGTAGCCGTTTTAGATGTGAAGCATCTTATGGCGAAGCTTAATCCGGTGGTGGTGGTGGTGGTGGTGTGCTGCGTGCCCACCCTTACTGCGCATGCGGAAGTCCTTAAAAAAAATAAAAATAAAAAACCTCCTCTCCCCCTCTCTCTCCTCTAGGCATCCCTCCCCGCGGCAACCACACCCTCATTGCGCATGCGCGTCCCCTCCTCTCTCCCCCTCTTACACTCCCCCCTCTCTCCTCTAGGCATCCCTGCCCGCGGCGTCTACACTCCCACTGCGCATGCGCGTCCCCCCTCTCTCCTCTCCTACGCTCCCCCCCTCTCTCCTCTACGCATCCCTGCCCACGGCGTTCACACTCCCACTGCGCATGCGTGTCACCCCCCTCTCTCTCCTCTCCTACGCTCCCCCCTCTCTCGCCTCGCGACGCCGACGCAGGCAGCGTCTGCTAGCGAGTTTCAATCTAAAAAACCGACTGCTCGCGCTGCACAACCATTCACTGGCCACCCCGTATATATGACAATGGATCTTGACCTCAAAGGTGGTGCCGGTGGGAGATTTCTCTTGTGCGTTGTTGAGCAATAAAAATTCGCAGCGTGCGCGTTAACTAAAAGCGGAGTGCGGGTCTCTGTGTCCAGTCGGAGTCTTCTGTCTCTCATTGCCCATTAGCAGCGATTGGCATGTTCCAGTAGGAAACACTGCTCCATCACTGCCTGCTTTGCGCCTCCCCAGTTTTCTCTACTGCGCAACGCTGCGATGAGCGCCAGCGTCAACGCCGCCGCCAGTGTAAGCGTTAGCGCCCGCTGCTTCACATCTACACATGGTTCCCCTTAGCGGGAGATGGTGTAATTTTTTGTCAATGCTGCTATCACGCGCTCCGCTCTGTCTTTGTGCCATGACCGCCGCAGTGCGAGCTCGGAGCAAACTCGTGCGCCCGAGAAGCTCGGGCCATCCTGCATAGCAGCCCAGGATGAAACTGTTTATTAGGCCGAACTTGTGGACGGTAAACGGAAAGTAAGATTACAGCAATAAACGCTGGCAGTGATAGCGGCGAACAGAGCGTCGGGCGTCGATCAACTGAACTTCGTTAGAACGCGCCGGCTTTTATAAAGCACGCGTCGAACATTCTAGCCTTATCACTAGTCGTCGCACAAGCTCTGGAATAATCTTGAGCGTTAGGGTGGTGCGTGCAATCCTAACAAAACGATCTACTACAACCGAAAAGCTTCTGGAACACTAAGGAGCGCTCTGCGCCGAGTACTGCTGATATTATTTGTGGGCGGAAACCGAGTACAGTAAAAGAGTCGCGCGTGGCAATATTATCCTTGTTGCTCTGGGTTTGGCCTCTTCTCTGAGTGCAGACTGAAGCAGGGTTATCACGTGCGATATTCGTGCAACGACGCCGTAGTACGACCGCACGCTGGAAACGAGGTGAGCCAACGCTTCCACGAGCAGACGGCACTCCGCCAGCGCTCTGGCATCCCATAACGCTTTCCGGCCGCCGTAGGTGGTGCGCGGGAATTTCTGGAAAGGTCCATTCCGCTCGCTATAGACAGCAGATTCTCCACTGTGAACTAGACATTATGAGTGAATGGAAGCGAACCTCTGCAGTTGCCTTTGCGCAATTCCTTGGAAGCTCCTGCAAGTGCTTGTGCCAGCAAATGTGCGATAGTATTTACTTACGTGGCTTCAAGCAACTTTTAAATGCGAAGCATTTCTTAGCGAACTTCGGCGACTATGAGCGTATCTATCTATCTATCTATCTATCTATCTATCTATCTATCTATCTATCTATCTATCTATCTATCTATCTATCTATCTATCTATCTATCTATCTATCTATCTATCTATCTATCTATCAAGCTATCTATCTATCTAGCCGCCTACGACTTTCTGCTTTCCTGGCCGTATCGTTAATAGGATTTCTACCAAATTTGGTATGTCATAACATGACAATATGACGAACATAAATGGCTGGTCATATCATGAAAATCATGACTAGCTTGTCATGAAAAGTATGATTTACATGCCACGCTCATGGCGCGTTCGCGGCCGCTTCGTTAGCTTGATATACACTAAACTTGGTATTGAGTGACGTGACTGTATTACGAACATAAATTAGACGTGGTAACATGGAAATCATGACATGTCATGAGCGACATGACTTGCATTCCACGCTCATGGCGCGCTCGCGGCCGTTTCGTTAGGTTGATATACACCAAACTTGGTATTGGGTGACGTGACTGTATGACGAACATAAATGACAAGTGGTAATATGGAAACCATGACATGTCATGAGTGACATGACTTGCATGCCACGCTCATGGCGCGCTCGCGGCCGTTTCGTTAGCTTGAGATACACCAAATTTGGTATTGAGTGACATGACTATGACGAACATAAATGACAAGTGGTAATATAGAAATCATGATATTGTCATGAGTGACATGACTTGCATGCCACGCTCATGGCGCGCTTGCGGCCGTATCGTTAGCTTGATATACACCAAACTTGGTATTGAGTGACGTGACTGTATGAAGAACATAAATGACAAGTGGTAATATGGAAATCATGACATGCAATGAGCGACATGACTTGCATTCCACGCTCATGGCGCGCTCGCGGCCGTTTGGTAAGCTTGATATACACCAAATTTGGTATTGAGTGACGTGACTGTATGACAAACATAAATAACAAGTGGTAATATGGAAATCATGACATGTCATGAGCGATATGACTTGCATTTCACGCTCATGGTGCGCTCGCGGCCGTTTCGTTAGCTTAATATACACCAAATTTGGTATTGAGTGACATAACTGTATAACGAACATAAATGACACGTGGTAATATGGAAATCATGACATGTCATGAGCGACATGACTTGCATTCCACGCTCATGGCGCTCTCGCGGCCGTTTCGTTAGCTTGATATACACCAAATTCGGTATTGAGTGACATGACTGTATGACGAACATAAATGACACGTGGTAACATGGAAATCATGACATGTCATGAGCGACATGACTTGCATTCCACGCTCATGGCACGCTCGCGGCCGTTTCGTTAGCTTGATATACACCAAACTCGGTATTGAGTGACGTGACTGTATGACGAACATAAATGACAGGTACTAACATGTAAAACATGACATGCAAATTATGCAAAGCATGATTTGCTCCTTCCCTGGCTGCTTCGCATTACATCGATTCCCACAGTGCGTGGGATCTGCCGGCTTTTTACTTTCCAAACTGCTCAAAAACGCCATGGTGAGACATTGCGCCTCAAGCCGTTTAAGATTACGCTCCAGTCGAACGCAGTGGCGTTCGACTGAAGCCAGGGGTGGCAGGGGGTGGTACACCAGGCCCGTGCCCCCCCCCCTAAAGTTTTTTCGCCATGCATATAGAGCGAAAAATGGCAATTTAAAGGAGGCGCCCCTCCCCCAAGATCAAGGAGGTGCCCCCCCTCCCGAAAAAAATGTGCGGCTACGCCCCTGGTCGAACGACTGAAAACGTAACATAATCTGCTGATATCGAAAGAGCGAGGCCGCACGGTGTTAGTGTGGTAATCTCGTTAATCTGCGAGGTTTATGTTGAGCGTAATAAGCAGTTCTTTTTGGTATTGAGTGGCAGCCGGGTGCTTGTTGTGACGACACATTTTTTTACAATACTATAAACATTTGTCGTAGCACTTCAACTCAATGTTGTTGCACTGCGCATGCGACAAACACACTTCTTTTGTCACAACAAAAAATCGGATGCACAATTGAGAAGTGTGTTGTTTGTATCAGAATGTGTAGTAACAACAGAAAAATCTTGTAACAAAGGAAATTCTTTTGTACTCAAGGCAAGTTCGTATGTCATTTTCAACTGGGATGCCGTTGGTGTTCCTCAACATATCTATTGGAAAAAGCACGGTAGTGATTAAGTGTGCCATTGGAAGTTACTCAGTAAAGCTGTTGCGCATTGTGCCCATAATATTGCAGCTAAGTGGGGTAGACGAGACACGGTCCACCACAAAGAAATATACTTTACCAGTCGCTGGAAAGGTAACAATGTTCTGTTGGTCTTATTTTGTTTTGTCGCTGCTTCGTTGTCGTCACCACTGGCTTTTAATGCCGGGCATTAATCTCTTCCTAAAAGACAAGTACCGGTGATAAACTTTCAGAAAACAACGTAAGAAAAAACAACTGCACAGTTAGTCGCTGAAATTATGGGTTCATCCGAAGCACGTGAACAATTTCGGGAGAACGCCTTTGTCGCTTTGAAAGTTAAGATCTGTCCAGAAAAACTTCGTTATAGACGTGACTGATTCGTCGAAGAACTACTCCTGGTGCGCATTATTTTCGCATTCGCAACAGCTTTCCAGAGAGCCCACGTTGTACGTGACGGGCAGGTGCAGCAGACTTTAGTGTCTAGCATCCTAGCCTTGTTGCTCGCTGATTCGACACCAAGCAAGCTGCCGACCTCTCTGCTGGTTGCGTAAACTTCTCAGCGTGTCTCATTGTCATCACTTGTGGAGATAGGTTAACTAGAGAAGCTTAGCTTACGAAGTGACCGGTAAGGGACGCGACGCTCTCCATTGCCGTCGCGCACAAAGACGCGACGGCCGGGTTTCTCGACTCTCCTACAGGGCGCAGAAACGGCACTCGAGGCAGTCCGTCAACAAACCCAGGTTTATTAATCCAAGCTACCGCACAGTGCGAGAATCACGGAAGTGCAGGCCGGTAGGGAAACTCCACAAGACCGACCTTGTGTACGCTTGCCGGCAGGCACTGCGGCTATCACACAAAGGGCAGCAGCCGAGCGCACGGACGAGAACCCGCCTGCTAGAGCAGCGCGTCTACCCCTCGTGCAGGGCTGTGAGCATCTCCCACACAGTGTTGCCAGATCGGATGAGGTGGCGTAGCTAAAAGCCTGAAAAACTCTAGCCCAAATTTAGCCAAAGACAAAAAAGACGATAAATATTTATAGCCAAATATAGCTATTCTTTTGTGCAGTTTTATTTGGGCTTACAATTTAACATTCGTCTATTGAATCCCTTTTTGTACTGCACAACCCGTCGTTAGTGCAGCTAACTTGTGCTGAAGAACACGATCTATCAATATTCAGGCGCTTCCTTAAGCAATTATCGCACGTTAATTCGGAAAGAAAACTCAAAGAAAAATAAATTCTGCAAGCTGCGTCTCACCATTCCGTTGCTTTGGAAATTGACCCTCCGAGGCTAGGTGTTCTATAGGACCAGTTATCACCAACTCTGCAGTATTTTACACATGAAGAAAAACAAGGTCAAGGATTATTTTTTGTGCTTTCCTAGACTAATTTTGCGATGTTAGCCATCAGCCTTTGCCGCCCCCCTGTGAATATTGAAATGCATCAAATTCATTTGAGCACTGCCAAATAAAAAGATCCCGCGTCTCCACAAACTAAATCACGACGAGTGGGCGCAGCTCTGGGTATCGTATCGGTGAGTAACGATACGTTACCCGAGCGTTGCCCCATATAATATGTATTGAGGGACAAAAAGTGTATGCAGAATTGTAAATCTGTTTCGCCTTCGAGTCGTCTTAGGCAATTCAAGGAGGATTTAGAAAATTGCTGGAGTGGAAGATATGCCTCGAAAATCAATCCAAAAACGCACCATCTTAACAGTGGCAAGATACCATTTTCATATGACTAAATTGTTGGCCCATGTAGCGCTCGAAGTGTGCCTTTTTGTTACAGGTTTCCTTGAGAAGCCTCAACATCTTGGCACATGTTACCAGAGATCAACTCATCACTACGCTTCTCGATAAGTTATGTTCACCGATTATTACGAGCTGGCAGCTGACTAATTATTATTATTAGTCAGCTCCCAGCTCGTAATAAGATCACGTGCTACGTGACGCCTACTGGCAAAAAGAGTGTTTCACACTCGCCGTAATGGCAACAGGCGGCGCTGACTGACGCTCCCACGTTTAATGATCATATATACCCTATAAAGTGGACGGGGGGGGATGACAGCCACCGTAGCTCAGTGGTAGAGCATCGGACGCGTTATTCGAAGGTCGCAGGTTCGGATCCTGCCGGTGGCATGTTATCTTTTCGTCCACTTCTCTTTCTTCACATTTACATTACAATTACTTCTAATAACGTCCCCTATACTTTCCTTGGCATCATTGTCTGTTAGTTCTCATTAATAATGTGTTTAGCAAAGCAAACGAGCCCTTAAGTTCACACTCCTTTCCTTAGTTCATAACGAGGGTCTCGTTCTGGCAGACTTGTTGCCTTCAGGTGGTATGCGAGGGATTATTAGTCAGCTGCCAGCTCGTAATAAGATCACGTGCTACGTGACGCCTACTGGCAAAAAGAGTGTTTCACACTCGCCGTAATGGCAACAGGCGGCGCTGACTGACGCTCCCACGTTTAATGAACATATATACCCTATAAAGTGGACGGGGGGGGATGACAGACACCGTAGCTCAGTGGTAGAGCATCGGACGCGTTATTCGAAGGTCGCAGGTTCGGATCCTGCCGGTGGCATGTTATCTTTTCGTCCACTTCTCTTTCTTCACATTTACATTACAATTACTTCTAATAACGTCCCCTATACTTTCCTTGGCATCATTGTCTGTTAGTTCTCATTAATAATACACTTATACATGTGTAATTTAATGTAGTTGCGGCAGTGAACGACACAGCAGTGGGAGTGGTCGATAGTAATAGAAGTCGAGGTGTTACATCGCTAAACGACAGATTATGAGATACACCGTGGTGCAGGGCTCCATAAATCAAGATCACCTAGGGTTCTTCAACGTTCACTTTCTCTAAGCACTCAGGCCTGTGTATCATTTTGCTTCATGGAAATGTGGCCGCCGCGGCCGGGTTTGGATCCCGCGGCCTTCGGTTAGCAGTCAGCAGAGCCCATCGCGGTGGGTAATGCGGTAGATAAATAATAAATTAGTTTTGTCAATGTTGCTCCAGGGAACGCAGACGTCCCGGGAAGCACGAGTGGTGAGAACAGGCGTCGAAATCTGATATAGGGTGAAGCGCGTGGGCTGATTATTCAAGACCACAGCCAGGTGCATGACTCATCATTCCTTGCTGCGTGTGTGCTCGAACTTCTGTAGGTTCTACAGCATACACCACTACCCGCGTTGTGTCTGCAATTTGATTAAAACAAGATGCACTGCTCGAAAATCAGTGAAAGTGCAGAAGGTTCCTATAAAAGAAGGTCCGGTTGCACCTATAGGCTTCCAGCGCTGGAGTTTGTGTTGACACGTAGCGCCGCCCTGGCGGCCCTGTTGCAATACGGGCAGTAGGACGGCGATCAGTACCGCGGTCGACTGCGGGGATCGGCGCCCAAAAAAAACGCTGGGACCGAAGGTACTGTTGCGTGTACAAGTGCCACACGGAAGAATGATACCACCCAAACATAATCCTTTAATCATTCCCGTCGAGGCCGTACGAGAAAGAGCGGCGGGAACGCTGGATCTGTAAAACACAACAAAACTTTTACTTAGCAAGCACGTAACAGCTTAGGTATGTAGAATCGCGTTGAGAATCGCGCATTTCATTTCAATAAATTGCCACGTACACAGTTCTAAACATGCAAGCAAGAAGAAAATACTGAAAAAAATCGCGTGGGCAAAGCAATTCACTTTTCGCGCACACAGCATCTTATGAACACATGGCTCGGATACCTCTTATGCCTACCTCCAAAAAGTTCCTCAACGGGCTCCTTTACTGACGTGTCAGGTTTAGATGACGGCCGACCCCAAGCTTGTAATCATTCTGTTGACGACGGCGAGTCGGCATCATTTACCCAAAGTACGACCGCTGCAACGTGTGTGCATTTCCACTCACGCCGGCTTTGCAAGTGCAGGTTGACGCGGACACCTCGCGCTTCGCTGTCATCTACAAAAAAAAGTGAAATGAAGATTGATTAGGAGTATACTGTTCAAAACACCGCAAATAAAATCGTGAAACAAAACGGCTTCTTACCTGCGCGTTAACACGCTACGAGAGCTGTAACTACTGGTTGTGTAAGACTGATCTGCTTTTAGTACTCATACACTGTTCGTAACACCGCGAAGAAATGCGCGATACGAAAGAGACTCTCACCTGTGAGTTGACGAACTACAAAAACTTTAACTACCGATTATGCGCGAGTGTTCTGCTCTAAGTACTGTTCAAAACATCGAAAAAAGCGCGAAAAGAAACGGCATCTCACCTGCGTGTTAACAAGACACGAAAGCTGTAGCTGCCGATAACATAAGTGATATCATCGCTCAAATGAGCTGCCACTTCGCCGAACGGATCCTCAGTTATGTTGAGATAATCATCATTTAAAGCGGCAACATAACGTGCAGACAGCCGAATGGGTCGAGCTTTTGCATGCGCAATTCCAACAAACACTTACCTGTACTTTCCCGTCGTACGATGCTTGTTCGACTTGCGAGTGGCATTTGGCTGAAGTTTGGGAATGTGAGTTGATACCACACACAGATTCCTCGACAGAGTAAACATAATTTACCGTGCAGAGCTTGCGTCCTTTCGGCAGCGCACTGTCGAGAAAGCACCCTTCCGCGAACACGACACTGCCGAAGCCGTACTGCAAGAAAACCGGTGGCATCACTGCTCGTTCGCTCTCCAGTCGCAGCTCCCGATCTGTTGCCTTCGACAATGCGCATAAACTCGATGTTCTGTGCTGTAAATTTCGCAGAAAAAACGCACACGGCACAAAAGCAGACACAGCCGATAGCATGTCGCGCAACGTTCCGTATGCGCTTAAACGTGGCCCAGAAGCCCTGTCCTACTAGGGCTTTTTCAGCCAACTCGTTTGGGGGGCGCCACGTGTGCGTTTTCGACGCGCCATCTGGGCAGGGCTGGTCTTCTATACCAATACACATCCAACTCCTTGGCCTCCGGTCTGAAACTGCGGCCTGAAATCCCGTGATTCATATGCTATTGGAGCCTAAGGAGGGCTACCGTAAAGGCAGCAAGGCGTCCCGCTATCACCGGGGCGAATATGATCATAGACCAATGCTGCTCGTCGCAATGTTTTCGCTCGCTTAGGTGACGAAGCGTGCGGATTTCTGGGGAATTTTGTCGATTTCGGCTCCTTCAAAGCTAATGTGAGTGGGCCTTTAGAAATGTGTTTCTACTCGTTGAGAGTCACCTCAGGAGCGTTCATCAAGACTGCGCTTTATAGCTAGAGCTCCGTGTTTTAGGAGTCTACTTTTCTTGAATTTCGGAGGTTGTTTTTCAGAGTTTACTTTTTAGAAAAAATCGGCGTTTATCCGAGATTATCTCTGGTAAATCCCACTTTGTCCGAAGTTCGCCGTTTAATTGCCGTATACCTTGTTGAAATGTGGTCTTAATAGTAATTTCCAGTGAAATTGCTTGGCATTGTGGCTGATAATCCTGCTTCTGCATTCTTCTATTTTTGCCTCTATTAACCCTCGTAATAAGGCTGTTCATGCGCATCGCTGCATAACCACCGCTTTAGCACAGTTGGTGCAGCATCGGACGCGTTACTCGAAGGTTGCAGGTTCGTTCTGTGGCAGTGGCAAGTTATATTTTCGTCCACATTTCTTTCTTCACATTTACATTAGAATTACTACTGCTTACATCCCATATACTCTCCTTGGCATCATTTTCTGTTAGTTCTCATTAATATTGAGTGTAACAAACGAAAACGAGCCCTTAAAGTTCCACTTCCTTCTTTCATTCAAAGCGAGGGTCTCATTCTGGTAGAGTCGATGTCGTTAGGCCTTAAACTTCCACGTATTTCCTTCATTCGTAGCGAGGGTCTCGTTCTGGCAGACTTGACGCTTTCATGAAGTATGCGAGGGATTATGCGACCTTTTCTAACGCAATAAAAGATGGCTGCCTGCCGGTTATTTTGTCTGATGCTGCTATTGAAAATGAATTGATAAATGACATAGCATAAATGATATATTGTACGCTCTAATGGCATGGAACCGCATAATCACATTTGCGAAATTTCTTCGGGAACTATTCTTTGTAAAGCATGCGTTCACTGAACGACTTTAGAAGCAATAGCGATCGTTGGCAGGTGCAGTATGATTATCAAGGTCCGCATTGTAAGCAACGTTTGAGGTTAAGCCTTCCCCTCCCATTCTTAGACGCAGTCTGAACACTCATCTCTTGGAGTTTGTTTTCCTCTGCGAGATCGGCCTTTACGGGCCTGCCAGGTGGTCGACTCATTTCTGCTAGGGAGATAAGCGAATCGTGTCGGAGCAGTCAGTCGTGTTCGTCTCGGAAGAAAAAACTGATTTTGGGGCAATGCCTCACGTGATTGACTGATTTTTAAAACAAAGTTTTCTCTCTCTCACTCGGTAAAGAGAAGAAGCGTTTGATTTGGATCTACAGAAAAGACATTGGCTGTGTTCCGCTAATACGTACGTTTACGGTAACGTATGTTTCGAACTTTCGAGGTTAGTATTAAAGAAAGACACGTACCGAGGCACAGAGCAGACAAGACGCGCGCCCTGTGCATGTAACTTTAAGCGTTGCAACCCGGAATCTTGACCACGAACGAGTTCATAAAAATCGAAATCGCGCTGGACCCGTAACTAAAGTCAGTCAGGCAAATTACAATAGAAGCAGTGCGAAATACATTTTTGTTATACGGCTTAAGCATGAGCATGAAATGTTAGAGTTAACTCCCGACGTAGGGCAAGCGCTTTCAACAGGAACTCGGGAGCAATAAGCTAACTATTCTTTTGCCGTCGCAGGAAAATTTCTATGACGCAGGACTCGCTTTATTTTTCTTTTTTAAAGCCACTCCACACGTAAACACTCCCTGCCATTGAACCCACTTGAACGTTAGACCTTTAACGGTGCAAAACCACTTTGACGTGGTAGCATTAAAAAATCGGTGTTGCAGAAAATCTAGTGCCGGGTGCCGACAATATTCGTTGTGAGCGAAAAATGCGAGTTTTCTATCACAGAAAAAATCACGTGGAAGCAAGTAATAAAACGATTATGCCATCTTCGCACTGGTGGTACCAACCCTTAACGAAGAGCGAAGCTGGGTGGCCTTCCTGACTTTTAGGGCGAAAGCCTTTAATGTCTCATGCTCACGTCCATCCGGTGTCCGTCCGTCCGGTGTCCGTCCCTCTGCCCGTCCGTCCGGTGTCCGTCCGTCCGTCCATCCGTCTGTCCGTCCGTCCGTCCGTCCGTCCGTCCGTCCGTCGGTCCGTCCGTCTGTCCGTCCGTCCGTCTGTCCGAGCTCTGGCACGGAACCAGGTGGCCGCCGGGATGCGCCAACGGACGCCGGTCGCGTCGGACTCTACAGCGCTCGCGCTTTGCAAACGCTGGGCACAGCGACGCTACGCAAGCAATCATTCTGACCGACGCCGTATCAATGGACACAGGCGTTCACGGAATACACTCTCGAATTTACAAAGGCGCCGTCAATTTAAGCGCTGGAACGCGGATGGCGTATGCACGATGCGCAAAGCACGAGAAAATACTAACGCATGCAAACGGAGGAACATTAGTCTCGCGTCTCGCTGCGATTCGCGGTAAAAAAATTAAAAAAAGAAAACACGCACACATTCGGTTTGTGTGTTATCCCACTGAGAGTGTAGAAGATAAAAGACATGGCATAGTCAGTGGATTGGCCACACGCTTTTGCCGAACACACTTTGGAATGTACAAAGTGTCCGTTTAGATGCGAAACAGATTGAGCCCGAGTTCAATGCGGTGGTGGTGTGCATCCTGACCACCCTTACTGCGCATGCGCGTCCCTCCTCCTCTCTCTCCTACGCTCGCCCCCTCTCCTCTAGGCATCCCTCCCGCGGCGTTTACACCCCCCATTGCGCATGCGCGTCCCCTCACCCTCTCTCTCCTCTCCTACGCTCCCCCCTCTCTCGCCTCGCGACGCCGGCGCAGGCAGCGTCTGCTAGCGAGTTTCTTGGTTGAAAAAAAACCGGCAGATCCCACGCACTGTGGGAATCGATCTGATGCGAAGCAGCCAGCAAGGAGCAAATCATGCTGTACATAATATGCATGTCATTATTTACATGTTAGGACCTGTCATTTGTGTTCGTCATACAGTCACGTCACGCAATACAAATTTTGGTGTATATCAAGCTAGCGAACTGGACGCAAGCGCACCATGAGCGTGGCATGTAAATGGCATTGTAGATCACATGCATGCCATGATTTTCATGTTACAACCTGCCACTTATGTTCGCTTAATTTTTTACCTCGAATCGCAACGAGACGCGAGACCAATCTGCCTCCGTTTCGCATGCGTTCGTATTCTCGCGCTCTGCGCATCGTGCAGACGCCATCCACGTTCCAGCGTTTAAATTGACGGACACCCTGTCAATTCCAAAGTGTGTTCCTCGAACGCCTGCGCCCACTGAGACGGGGTCGGTCAGAAGGGAACGTGATGCGCGCGTCTCCCTCCTTGCATGATTAGAGACGCTCGTCACAGCGACGCTACGCAAGCAAAGCGCGAGCGCTGTAAAGTCCAACGCGACCAGCGTCCGTTTGCGCGCCCCGGCACCCAGGTGGCACTTTGCCAGGGCACGGCTGGAGGGACGGACGGACGGGCGCACGTCGGACGTGAACATGAGACATTAGACAGATTTAGCTGGGCGTCCTCAGCAGCTCTGCGGACGCAGCGTTCCAGCCATTTCCAATGACAGGCCGCTTACGCAGGGCTGCTGCGAACGCTCAACTAAATCTGTCTATTAAATGCTTTCACCTTAAAATTTGTATGTCAAGCTGGCGAAACGGCCATAAGGGTGTCATGAGCATGGCATGCCAGTCATGTTGCACATGACATGTCATGATTTGCATATTGCCACTTGTCATTTATCCTCGTCATACAATCACGTCACTGAACAGCAAATTTGGTGTATATCAAGCTAGCGAAACGGCCACGGGAGTACCATGAGTGTGGCATGCAAGTCATGTTGCACATGACATATCATGGTTTCCATATTACCACTTGTCATTTATGCTCGTCATACAGTCACGTCCCTCAATACGAAGTTTGTTGTATATCATGCTAGCGAAACGGCCACGAGTGTGTCATGAACGTGGCATGCAAGTCATGTTGCACATGACATGTCATGATTTGCATATTGCCACTTGTCATTTATCCTCGTCATACAATCACGTCACTGAACAGCAAATTTGGTGTATATCAAGCTAGCGAAACGGCCACGGGAGTACCATGAGTGTGGCATGCAAGTCATGTTGCGCATGACATATCATGGTTTCCATATTACCACTTGTCATTTATGCTCGTCGTACAGTCACGTCCCTCAATACCAAACTTGGTGTATTTCAAGCTAGCGAAACGGCCACGAGAGTGTCATGAGCGTGGCATGCAAGTCATGTTGCACATGACATGTCATGATTTTCATATTACCACTTGGCATTTATGTTGGTCATACAGTCACGTCACGAAATACCAAATTTGGTGTATATCAAGCCAGCGAAACGGCCGTCAGCGCGCTATGAGCGTGGCATGTAAATCATGTTGTACATGACATGCACGTCATTATCTGCATATTACCACCTGTCATTTATGTTCGTCATACAGTCACGTCACTCAATCCCAAATTTGGTTTATATCAAGCTAACGAAACGGCCGCGAGCCGGCCATGAGCGTGGCATGTAAATCATACTTTTCATGACAAGTTAGTCATGATTTTCATGATATGACCAGCCATTTATGTTCGTCATACAGTCATGTTATGGCATACCAAATTTGGTATAAATCCCATTAACGATACGGCCAGGAGAGCACAAAGTCGTAGGCGGCTAGATAGATAGACAGATAGATAGATAGATACGCTCAAAGTCGCCGAAGTTCGCTAAGAAATGCTTCGCATTTAAAAACCGACTGCTCGCGCTGCACAACCGTTCACTGGCCACCCCGTATATATGGCACTGGATCTTGACCGCCAAGGTTGTGCCGGTGGTAGATTTCTCCGGTGCATTGTTGAACAATAAAAATTCGCAGCGTGCGCGTTAACTAAAAGCGGACTGCGGGTCTCTGTGTCCAGTCGGAGTCTTCTGTCTCTCATTGCCCATTAGCAGTGAATGGCATCTTCCAGTAGGAAACACCACTCCATCACTGCGTGCTTTGCGCCTCCCCAGGTTTCTCTCCTGCGCAACGCCGCGATGAGCGCCAGCGTCAACGCCGCCCCCAGTGTAAGCGTTAGCGCCCGCTGCTTCGCATCTACACATGGTTCCCTTTAGCGGGAGATGGTGTAATTTTCTGTTTTTCAAGGACGATAGTCTTTCTTGGGATACTTAAACGGAGAAATTTTGGTCTGTCTGTCTGTCTGTCTGTCTGTCTGTCTGTCTGTCTGTCTGTTTGTCGGCACGTCACACGATTCAGCCACCCGGCCAAAGTTTAACCACTTTCTGAGCGCCCAGCCGTCTTGCACAAGTATTTTTGTTCACACTTGTGAACATTGTCGATCAAAAAGCAAATGTTACGCATGTCTGAGGAGCAACGTCAATACATAAGTAGTCTCTGGTATGTTTCTTTATAAGAAAATACATAGATACGTAATTATGAAGACCCCAGCGTTTCTTAGGCTGCGCTCAAAAAGCGACGCTATGCACGAAAAAGCGCTCGGCCGACGATATGTTCCTGCTGGGTTCTGCACAAGGTGATGTTTCTCGACAGCACTGCCAGATGGCGTCCATGTCTCACGCAGCGCCTCCTCTGTTTTATCAAGGCCAGCCAGACGCGGCCGATTCAACTTAGAGAAAGCGCTGTCTGAGGCAAGGCAAAACAGTGTAGTACGGCCGGCAGAAGACTATCGTCTTTCGACGACATTTGCAGCGAAGCACGCAGATACGCGGCCAATTTTTTTCTTTCTTTCTTCTTTTTCTTTCTCTGCTCATTTTGTCTTCCATCGCTTTCCAGTGTCTATGCCTATCTCTGTTTCTCTGTCTTAGATTCTATCTCTTTCTCTATCTCTCTACATCTTCCTCTCTTTCTCTTTCTGTCTCGCTCTCTGTTTGTTTGATCTAATTTTCGGGTGTGCCTCGTTCTATTTTTCTGTCTTTTTCTACGTTTTTCACTGTCAATTGTTTCACGTCTTTGTTCTCTCCATTTTTCTCTTTTGTTCCCTATCTCTTTCAGGTGTATCACATACTCCACTTCACCGAGCAGAGTTTCCGTTTCACGGTCGCACCTAATGTACTCGGTAGTGGGGCTTGCCCGACTGCTGTGGCGCAAAACTACCTGTGGAGTTTATCACGACGGAGTATAAGCTGCCTATATACACACATTTCTGGTTCGAAACCAGTGGGCACATTCCTTTCGTCTACTTTGAATTGCCACCTCTCCGGCTCCCTTCTCTTCCTTTGCTGCTTCGTGTCGTTAGGCAATGTGAAGGGGTGAGGGTTCACAAAAATGGATAACCGTTATAAAAGGATCTGCGGTTTATAAGCTTCGCAAATTTCAAGAAAAAAAAAGCAGAGTTTAGGTACACTCAATTAAACACAAGATAACTACAACTTCCGGACTATGGCTCAAGGTTATGTTTCGGCCGAGAATAGAAAGCGCCCTTTGCTGAAATTTCGCGGGGGGTCTATTCTTTCAGTTACTCTTGTGTCGGAGTCAGTGATCTCGTAGTAATGGAGCTTATGCGAAAGCTAAGCTCCCCACCATAGGCGTGCGCACGGGGGGCGGGCAGGGGGGGGCGACAAGGGGGGGGGGGGGGCGCAAAGCCAGCCCTATACATTGTAGTGGGGGGCGACAGGGGGGGCGCAAAGTCAGCCCCGTACATTGACATTATAGGGAGGGGGGGGCGCTGCAACGAACCTTGGCCCCCCTGAAGGGAAAGCCTGCGCACGCTTATGCTCCCCACCATTTATTGGAATTCCCGTGCAGCTGCTGCATGTCTGACAGTATGCTCCTGTCGATATTCGAAAGAAAAAGAGAGAGCGTCAATACAGATTATTATTATCTTGAGGCTTCAAGAGCACGTATGGAAGGTAGTGTGCCAGGGCCTACCCTTAGTCCAGCCTTCAATGTACTAAACTTATAAATAATATTTGATAGCGCTGTAGGCGCTCCCTCGTTCTGGTGAAACTGCTTTGTAAGAGAGTAACCTAGATGTAATTGAATCCACAATGGAAAGAATCTTTGATAGATTCTATCAAGGACTCGGACACGTTGAGGAACTCGGCGTACGACGAACGCATTGAGGACTGGCTCCACCTTTTAGAACTCTACGCTAGTTTGGTATCATGGGACATGTTTGCTAAGTTCAAGGACCATGCCACCGTGAAGCCTTCCGGTTTTTCCTCGCAATGAACTTTCAAAATAACGAGTGGTAGGCAAATATCAAGGAAATTCTCATTTTCTTGAAAAGATACGATAAAGACTCGCCTATAACGCATCAACTTGAGGCATCTCAACTTAATCTTCGCAGTGGTAAGCACCCTTTGCGTATCAACCGTCATCAACAAACATGGCCTCATAATAGAAAATCCCCGTCTATTGACCCGTTTTATGCGTCTACGGAATATACGCCGTGCATTCAAACGGTGAGCATGCACTTAGAATTCCCAACAGACAAATAATGCACCCGCTTACTCAGAGGCGTCCACGTCTTTTCCACAAAGAGGCAGCCTTCCACAGGCTGCTTCTCCGCACGAAATTCGGTCTTGTCTACGTCATCACTAGACTTTAGCACAGGTGTTACTCAACCGCACGACGCACTAGTTTTTTCTACGGCATTTCTAGTCTTGCACATGTCCCCAACACCTGCTTTTATATCATGTAGCTTTTCGGTTGCTGATATCGATGACCTCACACCTCACACGCTTCCTACGGTCAAGCCAGAGGAGTTGAGGAAGTCGAAAACTACTCGACCAATCCACAGCCCTTCCGATCTGGTTCTTGAGTCAAAGGAGCCCATTCGATAATTGTGCAGAGATACAATCATTTGCGATGGGATTCTGACCAACCACGACTGCTGCCTTATCACCGCCCATTGCACAGACAACAGAGTCGAAACAACGCAGAAGGCTTGAATGCACCAAACATCTCAATTTGCCCGGCGCCAGAACCGTTCATATTTCACTGCGCCGAAGAAGCTTCTGAACAGGTCTGTAATCATTGTAGCGCATTAATTTCTTGACAAGCATCGCAACGTCCTACGGACCGCTAGCTATCAAATGAACTTGGCATTGCGATAAAAATCAATTTCATATTCCTCACAGAAATACAGATCACCAGCGTCCGCAACACCAAGACCACCAACAAAGGGAATTCGAATCTCAGCGACTACAAAAGACGCCAACGCCAAAAAAGTGACCCGTTGCGCGAAAACATCATCGGAAGCACATTCATTGCCTAAAAAAGGACGTCTGAAAGGAAGCCATCGGAAGTCAAGGAAAGTTAAAGATCTGACATCTCTGTAGAAAGAAAACTCGCCTATAGTGTTTTCATCAAGAGTGTTTAAGACTGCTCCTTATACCAGGGCAATTGAGACAAAATCAGAGGAAAGGACGAAAAGGGCACCAAATCATTCTTTGTATTCTGAAAAATACACAAATCACCTGAATAGCCTTGTCCAGCGAACACACAGTGGATGTACGGCGTTTGCATCAGTTGGCACAAGCAATCCGACGCCTATGACATAAGAGTCGACGATACTACAAGGGTCGCAACACTTCATTTCTTTAAAGACAGCATGACGTATCGCCATAAATATCCATGCGCAGGGAATGTGTATGTTGTCAAGGGCACAACAGCCAGCCTCACCGACCAGCGGTGTCCTAGATATCACCGCACTGATGCATTGACCCAGGAAGTTTTTTGTCAATTTACAAAACTACCGCTGGACGTGGAACGATCAGAGCATTTTCGCATTGTTCACTTCAAAGCCTCTCCTCGTTTACCTGTCGTTATTTGTGATCTAGGCCTTTTGGGTTGACGAGAATCGTGCGACGTATCAAGAGGCCCGTGGTAAACGACACCGACAAGGAAGAAGTGGCGCATTCAAGGGAATAAACGTGTCGTCTGAGCCAAACCATATCCCCCCACTGATAGCGCCAAACACACACACACACACACACACACACACACACACACACACACACACACACACACACACACACACACACACACACACACACACACACACACACACACACACACACACACACACACGCACAAACACATACACACGTAAACACACACACAAACACACACACGCACACAAACACAAACACACACACGCAGACAAACACACACACACAAACACACACACAAAAACGCACACATACAAACACACACACACACAAACACACACACAATCACACACACAGAAACGCACGCACACAAACACACACACACACAAACACACACACAAACACGCACAAACGCACACATACAAACACACACACAAACGCACACACACAAACACACACACAAACACACACACAAACACACACACAAACACACACACAAACACAAACACAAACACACACACAAAACCACACATACAAACACACACACACAAACACACACACAAACACACATACAAACACACACACACACACACACACAAACACACACACACAAGCACACACACACACACAGATTCTTCTACTTGTGTTCCGTCACCTGCGCAGTTTTATTTCAGCTTCTTTATCGTACCAACTAGCCCCCATCCAACGCACATTACACAAAGATGATACAAGAATTGGCGCTGACTAAATGGTTTCAGCATTTGATAGTTGGGGCGCTGAATCTCAGCAGACGCAAAAAAAAAAAACGCCAGGAAAGCAGGAAGAGCGGCCATTCTAGAGCCTTTTTCACTCTTCGGTCGAGTACTACAAGCACACTTCATGGTAGCCACTACACCATAAATCGAAATCCTGTCCCGCTGATATATATTGGGATGTTAGGTGCGTGAATGTCGCAAAGAAATCATAATTGAGTTCGAATTACTGCGATACTTTAACACCCTTAGTCACACGTACACAAAACAACAAAGATATGTGGCAGGAGAAGTGCTGGAGAAAGCCATATTCTCGCTTTGTCTTCAGATATAACCGCCAAATATTTATTCGAGGGTGTACTTGGAATTTCGGCTTTTACAGTCACCTACTAGATTAGAAGCATCATGCATTGGCACAGCGAAGATTCGCTTTTGTTTCGTAGCCAAAGTCCTGTACACTTTTGTTGTTGTGCGAAGAATTTCGTATCTAGTGACGTGCCAGAATCTGGTGAACCTGTAACAAAATGTCCTCCTTGTTAATCATCATCGTTCGTTTTGTTCTAATGCGTGCACAGTTAGCATTGTTTGGAAAGATTATATCATAGTCTATGCGGTCATTTCCTGTTCTAAACATATTTTGTTTATTCATTTCGCGTTTCTTCTTCACGTAGCTCTTATTCCACAATGTCAGGGTAATTGCGTACGCATTTCTGGAAAAACAAGGCACCGGCCCTCAGTTAGTGTACACTGGAAATCAATATAGTCATTTAGTTGAAGAGTTTAATAAATCATGGAGACTACCAGAAACAATATTATACTAAGCTTTGATTATTTTGGGAAAACGCAAACGCTCTAACAGGTACCGATATCCTGCGATTTTCAGACTACTGTATATGTTATTATTGGTGGTCGAAGACCTCTTCCAATACTCCGGAAATATTAACTGCAAATATGGCTGTGTTCAATGCCCTTTCGGCCCGTTTTACAGCTTCCGTCTTTTACTCAAAAGAACTAATGTATACGGCATTCAAAATATGTTTTGTGTAAACAAAAAAAGCTCGAAAGTGAAACTTGTTCCTGTTGAAGATATGATGAAGAGCGGCAAGTGTCATTAGTATGGGTAGATTACTAGAGCTGTATAAATTTCAAAAAATGTAAATGCGCCCATCAAATCCTTATATTTTAAAGTTCTTTTAAGAAGAATTGTTTTCCAGCAGAAAGCCATTTCAATTTTTATTAATTCAATCAATTGCGTATGAGCAAGCAAACACCTGTCTCGGTCCAATTTCCAACGCGAGGGTATTCCATCATATAAATATAACAAACGAAACATGCTTTTTGTGCAAAATGTCGTTCTGTATTCCCGTGGTTTGAGACTCAACAGACTCATCCATTGTAGGTGAACCAGCCTGTCACACTATAGAGGCACGCGATGAAACCTTTATTCACACAATTGGACGGTATCGGTCAGCTCGACAATCTTCAGCTGTACCTTGTAAGCACACAATGATAAACTATCAACGCATGTCTCCGCCTAATAGACAAAAGATTCAGCCTGTTTTTTTTTTAAATTTTTTCTTCTATTTGAATATGTTATTC